>JASDQU010682290.1:12210-37709 GCA_032191745.1 Picea mariana | reverse complement strand
ATTTATTTTACACAAACAAAACAAAAGATGTTATTTTGTTGAACTAGAGATACAAGTAAACAATATAAAATAGAAAGATGATACAAATAGAAACATATAACTAACAAAATAGTCAAACTTAGTGCAAGAAACTTTAAATTGGAACTCACTTTGCTCCTACCATTTGATTTATCAATATTGTTGTCAATGTTCATTGAATCAATTGCTAACTCAAGAAATCAATCTACATAGCCAAGTCCTCAGAATAGGCCTTTCTACACATTGAACATTGGAAAACATCAATGTTAAGAGACAAAACATAATGTCACATCAAATTACATTAAATAATATCTAAAAAAAATATCATTAAATGGATAATAGGAATACCTTAATGAGCTCCTCTTGATTTCAATAACAATTTATTCTCTACTAAACAGGGAAAACCACGTTAAGGTGGAAGCTCATCCCCCCCCCCCGCATCACTCTAAATTCCCCATACCTAATCATGCATATTAATTTAAACAAAAAATATAGAACTAATAATTTATATTAATAAATTTTGTCCTCAAAATATTTACAATCAATTCCTTTTCGGTTTCTTCATTTAAATAAAATTCTTCATTACATCATCACTACTAACATCATATTCAACCCCTTCAGTTGTTGGACCCTCTTCTGGTCATGTTGCGTGACTATGACCCATCTCTACCATTGCATTACTTCTATTAATACAATGTACTACTGGACATTGTTGCACTACAGGGGCATCCACTAGAACAACAAAAATTGTAAAAGTACATGATTAGTTATTATTATGCATATTAGTTTTTCATTAATACAAATATTATGACTCTATTTTTTACCTGGAGGAGTAATCGACACCATTGGTTGAGTTGTCATCGATTTCTCTCCTTTGTGAGTACCAACCTCATATACATGCTCTTCCATTAAAACAAGAAATGTTATAAGTACACATTTTGAAACTAAATATTACTAATTGTCAATATATAGAATTGATTTTAAATACACATATCGTGATGGGTTTGTACACCACTAGAATCATGGTGTTCCTATCCAATATCATTGTTGAATGAACTGGGCTTTCTTGCATGCTTAAAAAAAATAGAAACATTAATTGATGTGATAAATCAACCATCTATATATGTAATTATGAGTAATGAACAATTACAGTCTTGTCATTTTACTTACCATCTTGCCCGAAGGGTCGGTTGATTGTGTTTTCCCCAATATTTTTCGATGTTAAACCACTTCTTTAAAGATGAAATTGAAGTCTATATTCATGTCTTATTTGGTGTCTGCACTGTTGAACATATCCCCCTGCATTGCATAATATGATGACTTTTTCATATTGGCCACAATTAAAAAAAAATTGTATGATGATATGAATAATATAGTAAAATTATTTGGTACTTACAATTCAAGATTTTAATCTTAGGAAACCACCTTGGACAAGTTTTTGTTTCCCATGTTTATCTATTCTTTCCTTGGTGACTTGTGACATGTTCGGGATCCTACGAAAAGTTTCAAATATGTACTTAGACAACGTGATTTTTCTATAGATCAACTAAGGAAAGTTCGGCATATTCAATTCAAATTATCATTTACCTTCCAGGACCAGGTGGTGTCTCCCCTTCATGTCTCAATGCATTATACTTTGCAGCCTCCAATATATTCTTCGATTCCCTCTCAGAAATGGAAACAGGATGATCATACTTAGGTTTTTTTACCAATTGAGTCCTATATTGATCTCTAACATATTTCAAATATGTAACCGCCTTCGAGGTGATATTTTTTTTGTTGAACAAATCACAAAACATTCTGACCAAATGGTTAATAATATCATCTTTCAATTCTTTTTTCTAGGAATTCCACCTTGTGTGAATGGTGGGCCCAAAAATATCTAAGGCATTTTCATCCAAGGTCCTATAAAAAATGTTGTTTCCTACAAAAATATATGATAATTAGTTTAAAATAATTTGAAAGATGTAGGTTTCAATATTTAAATAACAGAAATTGGCTAATATGTTAATAACTACCTGGGACTTGTGGAATCCTCAAGGGAACCAAGTTTTTGTCCATCAAAAGTTTGACCAATATTGTTCCCATGATTTGAACACATGTTTCTCTGAGATAATAGTGTGTAGACCCTTCTCCATGAGATTCACCATCTACTACACCATCATGTGTGCCATGGTATGGCGTGAATGGTGTGGGCATCTCATGGGCCCTAGAAGCTTAAATCGTTTGAGTCACACATGGAGAGTAAACTAGCCTCGAAGGTATGTGGCTCGTGCCAGGGTGTTGCGGGGTTTGTGCACCATTTCTACCAACAATGTACCCATGACCAGGATCTTATGTTAGTTCCAAATATTTTTGTATAAAGAAACCATTTTTAGTTTATCTCAGATAAACATATGAAATAGAAACTCATAAATTATTATATGTCATAAATAATCTATTTTAAAAAAATCTCTTATCGCATATTGATATACATTCTTCTCTAAATATCTCATTCTTTCTATGGTCTCCTATGTAGGCTTACAACTAGCCAATTTAAGGATTTCTCTATTTTCCTTTCGCAATCCCTTTATAATTGTTTCAATTGGGTTTAGGGAATCATATATTTCATCACCTTGATGATCGTGTTCTAGTGTGCTCATCCCGATCAACAAACAAACAATTTAATTGAATGATTGTCAACAATAATTCATATGAAAATCAACACTTTACTTGTTGTGAGCTGGTTGGTTCCTTCCGACAATCACCCTGCCACATGTCAAATCTTTTCATGTCTCTGGGGTACAAGATACCATTTTTCAATATATAATACAAGTATGGATTTCAATATACAATACGAATGGCCAATCAAATATCTCATAAAGGGAGGTTGCATACAAGCTGCAAATCAATGAGTATACCTTACATATTTCCAACAGAAACAAACCATGTGAACCTCAAAATTCAAATAATATATACAACTATTAAACGAAGTGTGAATATTTTCAAAACCTTAATAAAATATTAATCATCAAGCAAATAATTGGCAAATCACACATACATAACAATTAATTAATTTAGGAGAGATCTAGAATTCACACAATTCTGTATGCTTTGGAATTTACACTGAATATACCTTTGTAAGTTGATTCACATAGATGAGAAGAGGATTGTAAACATCAGGCACAGACATCACAAGGTTGTCAAATATGATTTCAAGAAAATGATACACTAAGACTTCTCATTGGAAAGTTGGGAGGACAATTTGAATTAATCCCTTTCTCTGTTGATCTGGCCCGAATGGACAATGTCCTTTATGGTTCCAGTGTAATTGGAATACCACTGTTGGAATATGGTATATTTTAACTTCTATAATGCATCAATGGGTAAATGTAGAACTACAATTAGAAATTAGTGTTTCTTTGTATGTCATAATTTCATTGAAACTGGAGTTTATATGATTACATAAAATTACAAAATATTAAAACATACATAAATGTCCATTAACAAACAATGTCAATATGAAGGTGAACACCTATCAACAAAGCTCCATAATCCATATACAATATCTCTCATATTTTCCTCACTGCAAAGAAACAAAGGAAAATTTCTTGAAATGGAAGAAGAGGTTGTTACACCTTGAAAATGTAGTGTTCTAACTTCTACAACTCTATATAACTTAGGGAAGACATGTGATCCCTGGGTTAAAATGGATAGGAAATAATTTGTATAATATAACACACCTCCTACAGTGGAAGTATCCTCACTCCAGTGCTTCTTATAACACAAGTTACAACAACCAAATGAATTGAATAGCAGGATGAAAAATGAAATAATTTGGAAAAATCCTAAGTTACCAGGACATGGATACATATACACCAACTTTTTGAAAATCCAGGATCCGAATACAGCAGAAAAATGTCTAGTACAAAATATATAAAAATATTTTTTATAATTAAAAAGAAATCATACTTTATAAATTTATAATGTAGATATTTTGATCCTTGACAAATTTGCAGGTTGATTTCATATTCAATACAGAAATATTTGGGACTTCTACCAGATGCCAAAATTGGAAAACATAAAGTTTGAAGTCTTCATGTTTCAAAAAATTTCTATGTAAGAAAAAAATGGATAAGCACAAGTATTAATGTGGACCATAATCCAACCATAATGATATGTTGCTTCCATAAATGCCTCCTACAATCTTGTAAGATAGAAATTAGGGGAGGTTTCAAATGAGACAGATTTTGGCTTTTTCTTGATCTTCAAAACTCTAGTACAATCCATATTGGTTATCTATGATGCCTTTGTAATGGGTTAGAAAAAAATTACAGATTTGGGCGACATTGATGGTATGGGCTATCCTCTATCACTTGAGCTAGGGCCTCCTCTATCACTCCTCTATCTCATTGTCAGCCATATGTCATTATCTATCGCTCTATATCTCACTGTGTCTCCTTTCTTGGCTCTTGCAGTTAGGGTTGGGTCGGGTCGGTCAAAATGATTCGATGTGAGGGTCTTTCTCCTATTAGGAGGGTTTTGTTTGTTGTTTTCTTTCATTCTTCAATTTGATGCAGGTTTTCAATTTTGGTGCGTTTTACAAAATATGTATTATTAAAATGCCATATAATATAAAAAAATATATTATACAATTTATCTTATATAATATAAATTGTACTATATAACAAATATATAACATGGTTTATAATAAAGTTTTATATATAATAAAATTTATATTAAAATTTTATATATAATACAATTTATGTTAAGGCTGTTGGGGTTATAGGGTTTATGGGTAAACGATTAGGTGTTATCAATTTTGGGGGTTAATTAGGTTTAAGGGGTTAATGGACTTAGGAGTTACCAACATTATGGATTAGGTGTTATAGATATAAGTGGTTAGGTTAATATGGTTTTGTAGGTTAGTGAGTTGGGCATGATATAAATGATCATAGTAATATGAAGTAAAGTGCTTACATCGATTAGGGATGTCATAATCGATGATAATGATGACAATGATGAAGAAAATGACATTAATGATGATGATGATGATGATGATGACAATGACTATTGGGTGTAAGCCTATTTTGAGGTAAGGTCTAATTTTGGAAGGTAAAACCCAAATTTATAGAAGAACAACTAGCAGGAAAAGATATGTGGAATGAGGACTGTCAACCAGGGTTGGACACCCTAAAAGAAAAAATGGTCACAACACATATCCTAGTATTCCCTGATTGGGAAAAGGCATTTCGTGTGCATGTAGATGCATCAGCCATAGCACTTGGAGAAATTTTGGTGCAGCCAAAAGCAGGGGATTTAGATCACCCTATATCCTTTTCAAGAAGAAAATTGTCATAATCATAGCAGAATTACAACACCATAGAAGGAGAAGGCCTAGACATGGTATATGCACTTCAAAAGTTTAGGCACTATTTACTGGGGAAACACTTTAAAATGTTCGCAGATTAGTCTCTCTTAAAATACTTAGTCAACAAACCAGTGATGCATAGGAATAACATATCTTTCACTATTCTTATCATATCTATTCATATCCAATATTCTTTCTTCTAGCTATGCCCTAGTTTTGAGACCAGGACAAAATCTATTAGACATACCTAGATCCATTCTTTTGAAACAAAAATTTTCACTTATCTTACCTTTCTCAAAGCACAAAGCTTTAATATCTTACCTCTTTTCTTCAGATCTGATTCCTTTCTTAGCACAGACCTTCGTAGTCAAGCAGAATACTGTGCACTAAAGCAACAAATATATGCAGAGAGCTTTCTTTTATTCAGTTCCTATCAATCACAGTTTCAGGTCATGACAACAAAACCATTTGTTGGCATAGGGGCAGAGCCAGGGTTCAAGACTTCAACAACGCACCAAAAAAACCCTAACTATTGGCCCTTTCTGTAACCCCTGAGAAGAAGATGAAGTCTCACCCGAGGTAGAGGCAGGGGTGGTTGTAGGACTCAAGTGTCTACAACCTAGATGGGACACAGATCTGTGATTACAACACTTAATAGAGCACTTAGCAGTTAATATTCATCATTATTTAACCCTTATTCACATCGTAGGTCAAAACCCAAGTTATAGAGCATCATAGTACTCAACAAGATCTAATACTTCTAAGCACTTAACATATAGAAATAGATCAAATGTAGCATTCATTCACATTACAAAGAACTAAGCTACTGTATCAGATGCATCTAGCATATATCATTGCACTAAGAATAAATCACATCAATAACATAACAACTAAAATGCACAAAGAAACCACAACATAGGATATATGTGGTTCACCCAAGTGTGGGGCTACATCCACCAACTCCTCTCTTCTTTATTGTCTTCTTTCAATATTCTACAAGCACAGAGCCACAAGAACCCACTCCACATAGAATAAGAGATCTGCGTGCACCTCGCCAGATCCTCCTTCCCCGAGCTAGGTTCAAGCACAAATCCTTATTACAATCTACACATGAGATTCTTACAATCACTTGCACTTAGCTTTGCAAGTTCTTAACACACAATATGCATGAAGAATCCACAACTGTTTGCAGTTAGCTCATCAGTCACATTACACATATAGGTCTCTCGTCTACTTACATTTCCTATTTTTCTATTTATACATTACAAAAGTTCCTAAACATGGGTAAACCCATGGGCCGACATCCCATACCCGTTACATAAACCCTAACCCCAAAAATTCCCTAAGAAGGGGCCAAGATCCCATGATCTCTGCTTCACTTTATGTTTCGCCTTCGACCATCCTGTCGAAGTCCCAAAATTGGTCAAACGTGACCAAGGTTCTCCAAAACTTGACCAAGGGCCAACATGCAACATTTGAGAGAAACACTGGGACATATAGGCTATTACAAGAAATTTATAAAAGGGTATGCGTATATTACTATGCCAATTGAAAAAATTCCAAAGAAGGATATAAGATTTCAGTGGAATGAGGATTGTCAACAAGGGTTGGACACCTTAAAAGAAAAAATGGTCACAACACATATCCTAGTATTCCCTGATTGGGAAAAGGCATTTCGTGTGCATGTAGATGCATCAGCCATAGCACTTGGAGCAATTTTGGTGCAGCCACAAGCAAGGGATTTAGATCACCCTATAGCCTTTTCAAGAAGAAAATTGTCATAATCATAGCAGAATTACAACACTATAGAAGGAGAAGTCCTAGACGTGGTATATGCACTTCAGAAGTTTAGGCACTATTTACTAGGGTATTTTTCTATGATTTCCCACATTTGTTGTGGGAGTAGATATTGAGGTTAAAACATAACCACCTTACAAATAAAATAAGACAAATTGAGTGGAATCCTATGGAGATCTCGCAGTTACAACAAGTTAACAACAAATTCACGCGCGTAGTAGATTTCCAACTAGACAATATTGTTGTAGGATTTATCACTGAATTTGCAGTAGATACTACAAAGTTGTATAGTGCAGCAAAGAAGGAGTTTCTAAAAGGAACTAGAGGTAGGTATATTAGATCATTGTATACTTCAATAGGGATTTTACTATATAAAAATGGTGTGATGGCTATGGAATCAGACATCTAAACTTCCCTACGTGCATGGGGAAGGGGGGAAGCACTAACAAGAGTTGGAGAAATGGAGGAAGAGATGAATAAGGGAAAGAATGAGGAATCCATGAACCTAATAATGATGGATGAATATTAGATAAAGAATATAATGGCAACAACTGGAAAGACGCGGAGTGGAGTACCCTACCAATATAACATGAATAATAAGAAGAGAGCCATAGCTGATAGAGAGGGATTGGAAAGTTATGAGGAAGAGGTAGAGGATCTTTGGGATATGGAGAATATTGAGGAAATCCTATGTGTAACTTATGAAAGGAAGACAGGAGGTCCAAGGGTAGGAATAGAAGGAAAAAATCCAATCTAGAGCCATATCAGTGTGGAACCCATAGCCCCATGTGCGAATAGTACACCAAAAAGAACACCACCATTTAGAAAACCAAGTTTTAGTGGAAGAAAGACAATAGGAAGCACATTGAAACAAGGAGAAGAAATTGGAGGAGCAATTTCAGGAAGTAGTAGAAAAATTTCTACACCATGCAGAGGTAGTAGTTCAACACAATTCAAGACGACAGGACATGATCCCATGATGAGGTTACCATAATTTTAGGGAGAGGCATCTGAGGACCCTAAAAATCATTTATTTATCTGTGAGAATATATGGGAAGTGATGCAGGAGCATCGTAAGTAGCTAGCCAAGCAACGTAAAAGGCGGAAGATAGATGGAAATGCACCAACACACGTTTTTGAAATGTTTTGAAATATTAATGAAGCGGATATTAATGAAGTTTACTTACATTTATATCTTAGATGTTGTAAATAGATCTTGGTCACTTCTCTCATCTGTAGAATGTAAAGGCATTTATACGTAATTAATGAAAGTAGGTAGATTTGAATTCATAGATTAGACAGTTTAGAGAGTAGGAGGGAAAACAGATATAGACACCCTCACCCTTGTATTATTGTATCATTAGAGGAAGAACATTGTTAAGAGCATTCATAATTTTGTAAGCTGGAGAGTTGTAGCAGAGAGATGTAGAGAAGAACCCATGTACAGGAGCACTTGAGTTAGTATATGAAGCTTTGACTCAATATTAATGGTGTTATGATGTTTATTGTTTACATTTACTGAATGGTATGTTTATAGTTGTTTTATTCTCTCTGTTTATGCATTTGTTTCAATGCTAGGTTAGATGTGTGATTTCATGTTAAGTATATGAAGTATGATAGAGGAGAAGAATGAGTTTCAATTGTTTCTCATCCTGAGAGTTCCTGCAAGGAGTGCAGTGAAATGTCCACAAGGTGTGCGTTGATAAGAGTCTGAGTTTTATCTCAGAAATATCAGGAGAGATATTGTTGTTCTCATACCAGCAAAAGTGCAGGTGAAGCAAAAAGTTGTGCAAGGTGTGCGCAGGCTATTTGAAGCCTTAGAAGTTATCAACTAAGGTGAAGTTGGAAGGACTGTTGTTGCAAAGAGTGCACAGAGTCGAGGACTCAAATAACCAGAGGTTATTTGAAAGATTGCCGCAAGGAGTGTGAGTAGGATCTCTCTTGGAGACTTAAGTTCACAAGTGAAATATCAGGAGGGTTAGTACCTTTGAAGAGTACAAAGGAATATGGGGAGTGAAATCATCACGCAAAAGTTAAGTTCAGTGGAAGGACGCTAAGTCAGTTTGGCCAGAGATTCTTGAGGAGTGAATTGAACGGTCAGAATTATCCATGGAGAACTTGTGAAGTTGTGAGGACCGTAGGATCCAGTGGAGCTACAAGGTGGATAGGGGTTAGATGAAGCCATCACTTTGGTCTCAAGAATCAACGTGGATCATTTATTGTGGTCAGTTGAGCCGTTAGATCATTTTGGAATTTCAAGTTTCATAAGGTTGAAGTGCAGACCAAAACATTTGGTCATTCACATTCCCGAACCGCAAAAGGGATTATCGCATGTGAAGCTGAATGAGTGAGTTTCAGCACTTCGAGAATTCGGGGTTCGGTATTTTGGGAGTCCTGACGACAAGGAGCTAGGACATAGTGGAGTGAAAATCCCAAAGTTGTGAAATACGACAGGACTTTGGCGTGGAATTTCTGGATTTCGGCACTTTGGGTGTCGGGAACCAGAGGGGGCAGTGATTTTTGGAATCGAGAGTTCAAACTTCTAGTTCACGAAATTCTGAAGAGCAGAAGGAGAAAACTCCTGAAGAGGTCATGGAAGAATAACTTAGGGCTCCAATTGGGTTTCGGGGTTCCGGGAGTCAAGAGACAGAGTTGCATGTCAACACAACTCCCGAAATCATGAAGAGAAAAAATCCGAAAGAAGGGTCCCAAGTACTAATTGAAGGATACGTGTGACAGAAGCTGAAAAAGGTGGTCGAGCTTCGGTGAAAGTCCTGAAAGACCATCGATCTTTCCAAAACAAGGAAATTTCAAAAACTGGGAAATCATAAGGGAAGAGGAACGAGTGTTGGTCGATCACTCAAGTCCCAAAAAACCAAAATAAGTGGCAAAAACAGGCGTGTGTTCGGCGCATTGAAGGAGTCAACCCTCGTTGACGTTTTGGGTTTTGGAGGTTGAAGAGACAAGGGGCTCGACAACAGGATTCGCGAAATCATGAAATTTAAAATCTTGAAAGGGAAAAATCCCTGATCACATTTGTTGGTCGGTTGTGGAGTTACCACCGGTGTTTGATCACGTAGGCATAACTCAAAAGGACCTATGGAACACACCTTTTTGTGTGTGTGAAGTATTCCCTGTGGGGAACCCAAAGAGTCAATCTGACTCAGGGAAAGAGTTGGAATGATCCTAAGACCAGGAGGTCGTGCAGAACTTGCTGAGGCAGGGGGTGTTGCATCAGGAAGCAAAAAAAATCACATATGAGGATACAAACTTGCACAGTTAGCTATCATGATAATAGGTTGTGCATTAGATTGGTACATGAGCCTAGCTATAAATAGTCCATCGGGAGTAACAAGGACTATTGCAGATGTGAAGAAACTATTAATCATTGAATTTCAAAATCCTAGCTCAGAAGATTAGTACATGAATGAGATGATTGAAATTAGGAAAAAACCAGGTGAGTATTTGTGGAAGATTGATCAGAGGTTTAAATGCTTAAAAGGTAAGATGAAGTATGTAATAATTGACATGAAACATAGGCACTTATTTTTTAACTCACTATTACCACATTTGAAATCGCCCTTAAGACAACAAAATTTCCAAACTCAGGAAGAGGCTCTGCAAGCAGCCTTAAAACTAGAAGAGAACCAATATCAGAAGACAGATCCAACAATAGAGGAAATAAAGGAAGATTTGAAAAATCTTACATTTCAATTGAACCAGAATAAATGAAAAGAGAAAAGAGAAGTTGTTTGGTGTACCACATGTAGGACATAAGGTCACAATAAGAATGAATGTCCAACTTTCATGCAGTACATGGCAACAGAAGTACCAAACCTTTTTCCAATAGGAGGATCATGGTGTGAGATATGTAAGACACATGGGAATGATCCATATCATTGCCCCATGATGTAGAAGTACTAGACAGTACCCAAGAGTTCATAATGCAATTTTTGCAAGTCAGTGGGCCATAATGATAAAGATTGTAGGATGATGCAGCTCATGAGGGAAAGAACTTTAGATACCTATAGGGTGTAGGAAGAAATGATGACAGGGAAAGATGCACCTCAATTTAACCAGGTACCACCTCTATACAACACTATGCAGTAGTTAGTATAACATTGTACAACCACAATATAATAACGCGTAGCCATAATATAATCTCGTGTAGTATAATCAGGTACCTCAGTATAACACACAACGAGGAGATCGAGCTGGATACAGAGGAGGAGGAAAAGGTAGAGGAGGATTTTGAAGAGGCGGAGGTCCAATAGTGTGCCACAGCTTCCAACAGCTAGGACATTATGCAAGGGAATGTACACTCCCACCAGCGACATGTATGTATTGTTGCACAACAGACCATGATACAGAGGAATGCCCAACATTTTGGGAAAGATTCAAGAAAAGAGGAACCAGAACAACCCAAATGTTCAATGGAACTCTACAAAAGCTATGGATGATGGAATAAATATCAACATAGTCATGTGAGGAGGTACTAAGATAGGACTTGATGCAGTGAGACAGGATCCATCACAACACCAATGGGTGAAGAAAAATACTGAAACACAGAAGCAGTTTGATGCACGGAAAGAAAAGGAGGCATTCAAGTAGGCTAGAAAGGAGTTCCTCAAACAATATGTTGCATATACATTAGTGGCGTAGCACACTCGGAACGTACCAATGTACGAAATTCCCTCATCAATGGACCACACCAGTGAAGCACAACCTTTAGTGCAAGTAAGTACCACAAAGACTTTTCTACAATCCTGTGTTAAGCTACTAAATGATCCATCATCTGTTAATTTTTTTCAAAATATGTTAGAAATATGTAACACAGAGGTAGAGGGGAAGTTAGAGAAGAAAACAATCAATCACCTCCATAAAATAAGGAGAACAAGCAGAGAATTTAGATTGAATGCCAACAATGGAGATTTCAATATGGAGAATATTATACTAGACTTAGGCTTTGAGGTAAATGTTTTACCTAAGAAGACATGGCAGTGAATGTGAGAACCCACATTAGGCTATTCACCTGTCCATCTAAAATTAGCAAATCAACACAGATTTTTACCAATTGGAAGGCTTAAAGGTATGACAATAGATTTGGATGGAGTGCGCACTGAGGAATACTTTGAAGTAATAGAGATTGCAGATGGCACAACACCATATCAAACATTGCTTGGACTGGATTGGTAATTTGAAAACCAGGCCATAATCAACTTTAATACAAGGAAAATGACATTCAAATTAGGTGAATACAGATTCATTGCACCATTATATCCTTCAGAGGGATGAAGGTTTCTAGAAACCACTTGCTTAGATCTAGAGTAAATCAACTAATTGTACAGAACCACAGTGCGAGAAGAAGAGTATGTTAACCCAACTGCATATGGGTTAATCAGCTCAAGAAGCATCACATCATGTGCTTCTGACTCAGATACAGTTTTGGAGAATTGAAAATAGATATTACATGAAGTTTCAATGAGAAGGTGCACAAGAATAGACTGCAAAGTAAGATGGGTTGGTACATAGATAAAATAACCTCCCAGTTTTCATGGGGTAAATGATTTAGAAGAATTCCTGACAAAGTATGAAGAAGAAGTATTGGAAAAAAAGATACTCGTAGCCCTAGATATTGAACTCGAGGAAAAACCTACAAGATGGTGCAGTGCACATAAAGAAACAATTTAGGATTGTTACCAATGCAAATGATTAATGTGTATTAGATTTGGCACAAAACAAGGAAGAAATAAAATGCATAGGTATGATGGGAAAAGGACACCAACAAAACACTTGGAGAAGTGAAGGAAACAATGGAGGATGAAACCAACAGAAGTATTGCCTCATCATTTCATCCACATATTGGAAGGAATTCCATAAAACTAGTACGTAAACCAGGAGATGCGCAAAGATACTACTGAATGGACAACATTACAAAAAAAAAATTGTAGTAACCTTCTAATTTGAACATGAGAACCCCAACATTGATTCATCTCTGAAGTAGATTAAAGGTGTAATATTTATTGATGAACCAGAGGTTGAACTCATAACATAGTACGGACAACAGAACATACATATAGTCAAAGAACTATTGTCATGCTATCATGTTAAATAGGACACACCAAATGAATATGACTCATGTAACATTCAAATTACAAAAGTTGAAGGAGAAAGAGAGGTGGAAGGTTCATATTTGGAGTCATAAGTATTTTTTGCACCCATCAAGATGAAGTTTCATCTCTCCTAGTTGTTTCTAGGAGAGATTAATATACCTCTTTAACTTGAGGAAAGAACTGTCACATAAATACCTTACAGACTGAACCCAGTGTAAAAGTAGAAAGTGAAGGATGAAATTAAAAAAATGTTGGAAGTTGGTATCATAGAACTAGTAGAGGAATCTGAATGGACAAGTCCTATGGTAGTGCAAGAAAAGAAACAAGGAGGGATAAGGATTTGTGTAGTTTTGAGAAAATTGAATGATGCTTTCATGAATAACCCTTTCCCCACCCCTTTCATAGATGAGGTATTATAGAATGTGGGAGGACAGGAAACATACTCATTTACATATGGATTCTCAAGTTACCATCAGATCAAGATAGGTCTAGAGGACAGGTATAAGACTATTGTTGCTACAAAATGGGGATCCTACCAATACATAGTCATGCCATTTGGAATAAAGAATGCACCAACCATATTTTCAAGAGTAGTCATAGTTGCCTTTAAGGAATTCATACATTAGTTCTTGGAATTATATCTGGATGACTTGACTGTATATAGTTTGTTAAAATATCATTTGGAATTATTAAGGATAATGTTGGAAAGATGCAGGAAATGTCAGATATCATTGAATATCAAGAAGTGTATTTTTGCGACACCTTTTGGAATAATATTGGGACATATAGTTTGTACACAAGGGTTACTAGTGGATCTTTCTAAGATTGCAGTCTTTGTCAATTTACCACCACCAAAATCAGTGCACTGTTGGCACAGGGGCATACCCGGGGTTCAATTCTTCAACAATGCACCAACAAAACCCTAACTACTGGCCCTTTTGGCGACACCTGTGAAGCAGATGACGTCTTACTCAAGGTAGAGGTATGGGTGGTTGTAGGACTCAATTGCCTACAACCTAGATGGGACACAGATATGTGATTACAACACTTAACAGAGCACTTAGTAGTTAATATTCATCAATATTTAACCCTTATTCACATCGCAGGTCGAAACCCTAGTTACATAGCAGCACAATATTCAACAAGATCTAATACATCTAAGCACCTAGCATATAGAAATAGATCAAATATAGCATTCATTCACATTACTGAGAACTAAGCTACTATATCAGATGCATCTAGCATATATCACTTGACTAAGCATAAATCACTTCAATAACATAACAACTAAAATGCACAAAGCAACCACAACACATGATATACGTGGTTCACCCCAGTGTGGGGCTATGTCCACCAACTCTTCTCTTATTTATTGTCTTCTTTCAATCTTCTACAAGCACAGAGGCATAAGAACCCACTCTGCATAGGACAAGAGATCAGCGTGAACCTCTCTAGATCCTCCTTCCCCGATCTAGGTTCAACCACAAATCCTTCTTACAATATGCACACAAGATTCTTACAATCACTTGCACTTATCTCTGCAAGTTCTTAACACACAGTATGCACAAACCATTTACAACTGTTCACACTTAGCTCACTGGTCACATTACACATCTAGGTCTCTCATCTACTTACATCACATAATTTTCTATTTATACATTACAAAAGGGCCTAAGCATGGGTAAACCCATGGTCTAACATCCCATACCCGTTACATAAACCCTACCGCAAAAATGACCTAAGATCCCGCAATATCCGCTTCTCTTTGTGCTCGGCCTTCGACCAGCCTATCGAAGTCCCAAAATTGGTCAAAGGTGACCAAGGTTCTCCAAAACTTGGTCAAGGGCAAACAATCCCTCAACACTCACCCGTGACTCGTCCCGATTCACTCTGATCTGAGTAAATCTACCTCAAATTCCTCGAGCTTGGCTTGAGCTACTTCGACCTATTGCTTCACCATAGCCTCTTTCTCGGTGAACTCTTGAATGATCTTCTTCGTTATAGGTCCTAATTCCAAGCATTATTCCACTGTGATGACCACTTGTTCTAGTTCTGCACCTCATCCTTTAATATCCTCAAAAAGTATGCAAGTTGCATCCTGCACTAGTTGGAGTCGCAGAGTCACTTCCATGACCTTACTCTGTATGGCGTGACTTGTTGTTGGACTGTACGTTGTTCCTAGGATCGTTTCATCCTCTCGACCATTGGTAGTGGCTTCAACTGTGCTTACATCATTTTTTCTTGTTGCTTGGCCTCCTGAAGTTGTGACTCCGATATCCTTAGTTCAGGGTTCTCTGCAAGGCACTCATAAGTCTGAGCACTTCTACTAATGAGTTGTTTACATTCTAAGGCCAATGCCTTGATTATCTAGACTACGCTCTAGGTAGTTTCTTCTCTCTGGTCTTGCACTTCCTGCGGAGTTCTTGGCACTAATTGTAACTATAGTTCTGCTATCCTATGTTGGAGTTGTTGAATGGCTTCGACAAGCTTCCCTACCTGGATTTCCACTGGGTATTCTTCCATCTATTCTAATCTTGTCACAGAGAGAAGTTCTCTAGTGTCTTCTTCTTCAATTGTCATCTTCTTTGTGAGCATTTGTTCCTTCTCCTTCTGGATCTGTGCTCTATCCTCTGCAAACTTGGCTTGGATGTCATCTTTTTCTTGTTGCACAACACGACGTTGTTATCTGGCTTCCTCTTTTTCTTTCTTTAAGGCCTCTGTGGCATGATCTTTTTTTTCCTAAACACGATGAAGGTGAGATTCAGTCATGTCTGCTATTCGGCGTAGCTGGGTAGGTTCGTCTCCCAACTCTATTCCTTTTGATTATGGGGGCATAGTAGATACTGTGCGGTTGGAGTAGAGGGCTTGTTGTACCCCTTTCATCTCTTCTTCAACTATTTCATACATGGTATCTTGTTTGGCTTCATTTCGCTGTAATATATATTCAGAGGTATCTGAGACAATGACGATGATGAAATATATTTCATCCATCATTAGCATAGTCTTCATCTGTGGTTTACTAGATTTGAACTTCTTCCATGATGTAGGTTTGATGGGGAAAACCTTTCTTTTCTTGGAGGTCTCAGCTTTGTCAATAGGATCCCTAGGTGGTGTTACTTTTCCTTGTGTATGCTTGTCTTCTTCTCCTTTTTCCTCTTCTTTGTCTACTTCATCATCACCTCCCCCTCCAGGTGAGTCTGAAGAAGTCTCCTTTGATGTGTTTTTCAGGTCATGTACCTCTTCCTTTTTCTTCCTTCTGCTACTTTTGGGTGCATCATACTCTTCGCAAGTAACCACCGGACTTCCAATGAGGTTGGGGTCAGATAGTTCTTCTTGGTCGACTGGTATAAGGAACTTTGCAGGCCATTCCTTAGTGATTTCTTCCATGTCCTCCTTTGTGAGTTTATAGTAACTCTGCAGCTAGGGCGCACTACAACTTTCCTTGGATAAAATTCTTGTGGGTCTGGTCCTTGCATGCTTAATCTAGTGATCTGATGGATCAACGCCAGATATACGGTGATACGTTTGTCCAGCCACAGGTAACCACCATGGAAGCAAGACAACAGGATTTTAACGCATGCGTTAACCTCCTAATACCTTCCAAAGTGTGGTGTATTCATCGTGTTTGGGATAGTGGACCTCGCGATGTCCATAGTCCACAATTGGGGGATGATCTTCGACTTCTTCATCTTGGTCCTGGTTAAGTACTTGTGTGGGGATATCATTCCATGGTTCTTATGATCTCCCAAGTTGAATTCATTGATCTTCAACATCATGATTTGTCCTAACTGTGGTCCTACTATGTGTATCCCCTTTGGGAGGTATGCAGTAATCAAGGTGTGTTCGAAGTACCTCGAGACATTGTCACGACTCACCGTGCTAGCCAGAGGCAGGATATAATTGGGAAGGATAGATGGGATGAGCTTTGCATTCGTCAAGTCATCATGATGCTTGGTTCGTTTCTCTGTCGCATCTTAGGATGGTCCATATCCATGAGCGGTCGACGAGGATGCTTTCACTCCTCTCATCGATGAGGCTTGGACTCCTGTAGACATGACCTTCTTAGTCATGAGTTCTATGAGGATATCTTCGAAATATTTCTTTACTTCTCTAAAGTCACTTGACATGCATGCTCGAGATAAGGTATCTCAGGTCAGTGATCAAATACTCAATGTAACAGAACGGGTGGCTAGGTCTCAAATAGGTACAGCGTGAAAGAAACTCATTCTCTATGGGCTCGAATAATCACAATTGGAAAAAGCCTTCTCAGTGTAATGCTCAATGGGATAAATAGAAAACAGTGTAATGGACTCCTCCAACGGACAGGAATTCCTCAATCAATGCAATTCCATCCATTATGGTATGGTCCCAACAGTCTAATGTCGATCTTTCTGGCCATAACTATGGTTTGATCTATTCTGGAGCATTAGGCTAATAGTCAGGATGCCTCCAATGGTCATATTTCTTCATCATGGCAAAGTGCCAATATTTGTTGTTCTGATATCCTGACGGAGTTCCATTTCTGTAAACCTTCCTTCTATGAACTCCTCCCTGGAACTTCTTATAAAGTTTCTAACTTTACCTTCTTCTTGCTGATCTTTCTGGCTTTCTTTCTTGTAATCTAAGTCACTGTTTTCCTCTTTCCATTATTGTTCTTATCTCCTCTTGGAATAGTAACTTCGCACTGTGGAGGGTCTTTCATAGGGTTTGAGGGTAATACTTCTTCTCTTTCTAGGGTAGATTCTCTACTCTATCGTACAGACAGGTGTTTCCAATGTTCCTGTGTTCTTTCAACTTTGATGTCCAGATATCTGGTCCTCAGTAGCTTCGACTGGTCCTCTTGTTCTTCTAGTAAGTGCGTTATTCTCCTAGCCATGAAATCTCTTAGTTCTTTCTTTTTCTGTTCTATATCCTCCTTTTCTTATTTCCTTTGTATCTGATTTTTCTCAATCCAGGTTTTTCCTAGCAAAATAGCAAATGGGGCATTGTTCTCAACAAATTTAACGATCTCAAATTCTTCTTCTATCAAAATTCCATGAGCACTCATAATTGTCTGGGTAAGTCTTCCACATAGAGTTATCATCTTTCCTCTAAATAATCCTATTCCTCCCAATGAAGAAACCATAGTAGGCTTTCCCAAAATTTCCCAAGTTATTTCTATCATGATATTCACCTGTGTTCCCTCATCCAGAAAACAGTCTATGTCAAAGTCTCCTATTCTTGTTTGGATGCATTCCTTCTCATTTAATATCTTTGATAAGTTGATATCTCTATGATCGTTCAGGGTTTCTTTCATCTGTAATAATATAGTCTCTGATTCTTTCTGGGGTTCTATAATATCCTTAGTCTCTTGTCATATCTCATGGTTTTCTTGTCTCATATTCATGTTTTCAACTTTAGCAACCATTCTAGAGCAATCCAAAACTTCATGGTCCATAGATTTGTAGCAAAGACAACTAGGACCTCTACTAGGGCATTCCTTAGCAAGATGTCCCAGTCTTCTGCAACTATAGAAAAGAGTTAATCCTCTCTTTCTTTTAAATTACCCCCAACCTTTCATGTACCGCGCACTAGGATCACAGTAACTAACCTACAAAAAATTCTTTCTAAGACCCTGCATGCATTTGTTAGTCCAAACATTCTTTCTATGCATAGGAATGACATATCTTTCACTATTCTTATCAGATCTATTCATATCCAATATTCTTTCTTCTAGTTGTGCCCTAGTTTTGAGACTAGGACAAAATCTATTAGACATACCTAGATCCATTCTTTTGAAACAAAAAAATTCACTTATCTTACCTTTCTTAGAGAAAAAAGATTTAATATCTTACCTTTTTTCTTCAGATCTGATTTCTTTCTTAGCCTAGACCTTGGTAGTCAAGCAGAATATTGCGCACTAAAGCAATAGATATACGCAAAGAGCTTTCTTTTCTTCAGTTCATATCAATCACAGTTTCAGGTCTTGACAACGGAACCATTTGTTGGCACAGGGGCAGACCCAGGGTTCAAGACTTCAACAACGCACCAACAAAACCCTAACTATGGGCCCTTTCTGCAACACCTATGAAGCAGGTAAAGTCTCACCCGAGGTAGAGGCAGGGGTGCTTGCAGGACTCAAGTGTCTACAACCTAGATGGGACACAGATCTATGATTACAACACTTAATGGAGCACTTAGCAGATAATATTCATCATTATTTAACCCTTATTCACATCGTAGGTCAAAACCCAAGTTATAGTGCATCATAGTATTCAACAAGATCTAATACATCTAAACACTTAACATATAGAAATAGATCAGATGTAGCATTCATTCACATTACAAATAACTAAGCTACTATATCAGATGCATCTAGCATATATCATTGCACTAAGAATAAATCACATCAATAACATAACAACTAAAATGCACAAAGCAACCACATCATAGGATATATGTGGTTCACCCCAGTGTGGGGCTACATCCACCAACTCTTCTCTTCTTTATTGTCTTCTTTCAATCTTCTACAAGCACAGAGCCACAAGAACCCACTCCACATAGGATAAGAGATTTGCATGCACCTCGCCAGATCCTCCTTCCCCGAGCTAGGTTCAAGCACAAAGACTTATTACAATCTACACACAGGATTATTACAATCACTTGCACTTAGCTTTGCAAGTTCTTAACACACAGTATGCATGAAGAATCCACAACTGTTTTCACTTAGCTCATCAGTCACATTACACATCTAGGTCTCTCATCTACTTATATTGCCTATTTTTCTATTTATACATTACAAAAGTGCCTAAACATGGGTAAACCCATGGGCCGACATACCATACCCGTTACATAAACCCTAACCCTAAAACTTCCCTAAGAAAGGGCTGAGATCTCATGATCTCTTCTTCTCTTTATGTTTCACCTTCGACCATCCTGTTGAAGTCCAAAAATTGGTCAAACGTGACCAAGGTTCTCCAAAACTTGGTCAAACGTGACCAAGGTTCTCCAAAACTTGGTCAAGGGACAACATGCAACATTTGAGAGAAACACTAGGACATATAGGCTATTACAGGAAATTTATAAAAGGGTATGCATAGATTATTGTGCCAATGGGAAAAAAAAGGATATCAGATTTCAGTGGAATGAGGACTGTCAACAAGGGTTGGACACCTTAAAAGAAAAAATGGTCACAACACATATCCTAGTATTCCCTGATTGGGAAAAGGCATTTCGTGTGCATGTAGATGCATTAGCCATAGAACTTGGAGCAATTTTGGCGCAGCCAGAAGCAGGGGATTTAGATCACCCTATAGCCTTTTCAAGAAGAAAATCGTCATAATCATAGCAGAATTACAACACCACAGAAGGAGAATGCCTAGACATGGTATATGCACTTCAAAAGTTTAGGCACTATTTACTGGGGAACCACTTTAAAATGTTCACATATTAGTCTCTCTTTAAATACTTAGTCAACAAACCAGTGTTAGGGGGAAGGATCTATAGATGGTTGTTGTTATTCCAATATTTTTATTTCGAAGTGATAGTCAAACCAAGGAAGATGAATGCAGGATTTGACCACCTGTCAAGGGTCACTAATGAAGAGGAACCTACCAACTTGGAAGACAACTTCCCTGATGTGTAGTTGCTTTCAATACAAGTCGTTGATGAATACTTTGTTGATATTATTGAATACTTAAGTAAAGGGATTGTGCCACAAGAGTTTAGTGTTGCACAAAAGAAAAATATGGTAGTAAGAGATGTAGACTATCAACTGATTGCAGGACACTTATATAAAATGGGCGCAGATAGAATTTCGAGAAGGTGTGTACTAGAGCATGAAAGGCCTAGAATTTTGGAAGAAGCTCATGAGGGAATAGTTGGAGGAAATTATGCAGGAAAAAATATCGCACAGAAGGTATTTCATGCAGGATTATGGTGGCCAACAATTCATAGAGATTCCAAGGAATATTTATAGACATGTGATGTATGTCAGAGGGTGGGAAAACCCAACAAAAGGGATGAGATGTCGCTAATACCACAAGTAAATTTGCAGGTATTTGAAAAATGGGAAATAGAATTTTTCAGACCAATCAATCCACCAACAAGAAGGTTAGAAGCTAGATATATCATTACTGCGACATAATAATTAACAAGATGGGCAGAAGCAACACCAGTCAAAAACTGTAGCACAGAGACAACAACACACTTCTTGTTTGAGCAAGTGATCACCATATTTGGATGTCCAAGAATTTTTATGAGTTACCAAGGTACTCACTTCATCAATAGTACTATCAGGGCTATGACTGAGAAGTTTTAAGTCTATCACTAGAAGAGTACACCATACCATCACCAAGCCAATGGAATAGTAGAAGCTTTCAATAAGATCTTAGAGAATCCTCTGACTAAGATCTGCAATGTCAAGAGGGATGATTGGGACTTGAAAATTCCAGTAGTAGTATGGGAATACAGGACCACCTGTAAGAAGTTGGCAGGATAGAAACCATTCAGGTTGGTGTATGGGCAAGAAGTAGTAGTACCATTAGAATTTCTAGTACCCAGTCTGCACGTAGCAATAATTACCAACATGATAGAAAGATGTGCAGTCAAAGAGAGTTTGAATTGACTAATGGAGATGGAAGGAGATAGGATTCTGGCAGGATTCCACCATGAAATACAGAAATCAAGAGATAAGGCTTGGCATGACAGACATATAAAGCGAAATATTTTCAGGGAAGGAGACCTAGTTTTACTCTATGACAGTAAATTTTTTCAACATCCTAGTAAATTCAGAATGCATTGGCTAGGTCCATATGAAGTAAAGACTATCATAGATGGAGGATATGTACAACTAAAGAATCTGGCAGGAACATAACTAAAAGGAATGATCAACAGGAGTCAACTGAAACTGTATAGGAACAATCGAACTCCTAACACTTAAAAGTTATAGCGCAGTAAGAAACCATGTACATATTGTACCATAATATAAAGTAGGATAGAAAAAGGATAAAAATAAATAAAACGGAGAAAAAGAAGAAAAAATAAATACAAAATTAGAAAAGAAAGAAAATAAAAAAAACACTGGAAAAAGTTGCGCGCAGTAATTACCGCAACAAACATCACAGGACAACGCATAGTAAAAATTTTACTTGGCGCAAATGCATGCAAAAAGTGAAAAATGAACATGACCAAATCTATAAAAGGCAGAAAGTACAAAATTATTCAACACTTGGAAAATTTGGAGCTCAGAGTGAGATAAAGAATATGTTCGCTAGATATTAGTTGACGAAAAAGTAAGCAAGGTTGTGAAATTTAGAGAGGATGAGTCCACCCAAGTTTGGAACAGCAGGACAGTTCGTTCAGATTACTCAGTAGGGCCAAAGGATGAGGGAAATAATGCAACAACATGAGAATGTGGTCGAGTTGGAGGATGTTACCACATCAGACCCAGAATCCATTATCCCGACACAGGTCAAGGAAGAGATTCCCACAACATAGAAAGAAGAAATAGGGTAGAGCTCCAGGGCTCAGAATGAAATTTCAAACCCTAACCCCGATACACCTGCAAAAACTGATGAAACGATGGGACCACGATAGTCCCAGGTACACGAAGAGGTGGTGGTGGAGTACATCACTGACCGACTAGAGTATGGCAGGGAGGAAGAAGACACAGATGCAATAGAGGCATGCACATCTACTGTAGTCCAGAAAATAAAAACACCATACTCCATGGAGATTACCCTCCATTTTCTCCTAGACAAAGTCATCATTGTAGGAGACATGCTAGGAAAGGTACCTAAGTTGAGGTATGTTGACCATGACATGCAAGATGAAGAAAATTTTTCAGAGTTGGTCGAGGAGAACTACTTGATAAACATAGGGGAAATTGGACCCCTAGGTCAACCCGTCCTGGATCCCGCGCAATGGATTATGGGGATCTACATATCAAGAATCATGAATCTATTGGACATACCACACTTTGGGTGTGGTAAGAATGTCGGACTTTGCGTTCAATAGCTAGTCGCCCATGTCCACAGAGGCATCTTATGGATGGATAGATCGGTGCATATAGACATGGCATTGATTTCCAAGATCACAGGACTACCCACATTCGACATGCAACCCGAAGAGTATTTAGATAATAAATCACGTGAAAAATAACTGGCGTTAAAGCGTATTTTGGGACTACCCAGGGAAATAGAGGGATTTTCATTAAGAACATTAATGACAACGCGACAAGGTTCATGAGAAAAATGATGGCATGTAAACTACTGAGGAAATGTCACCGAGAGAAATCATCAATAGGCATTATTGTCATAGTCATGTAGTGCGTGAAGGGAGTCTTGTTCAGCTGGGCATCGTACTTGTTGAACCAGTTTCTAATCAACTATCGTGATGCGCAAGATATTGGAACTAGGTTCCATTATTCCTGGTTAATAATACTATGTTAAGACCTAATATTGGCTCATTACCCCTTAATCGGGGCATATTATATTAGTAATGTTATTTTATTTATGTCGGCTTTAGGCCATTAGTTGTATTTATACCTCCTAGTCTCCTATATATACCAAGGAGACATTTTCATTTTGAATCATCTTGTACTTGAACATTTAAGTGGGGTAAAAGGAGGTTTCCCCCACAAAGAGGCTTATTATCTGAAATTATCTCTTTTTCAAGGGGTTGAGTACTTTTTCTGAGGTTTTTCTATGCTATATTGATACTTGGTTCTTAACATATGGTATCAGAGCTCAAGATCTTGGGGTTTCGCTGCTACATCTAAGACACCGTGGAATTTTTGCTATAATTTTTTTTCTACAACATTTCAGAAGAAATGGCTTGGAGGATATTTAGTAGATGGATTAAGGTACGTTGGGTTCAAAATTTATCTCCTAAGGCCTAATACTTTTAGAGATATAGCCTGTACAAGATAGGGTTCTGGAATCATCCTGAAATGAGTCATCGCGGAATTTTCGCTATAAAAACTTTTCTGTAACGTTTCAGACCTTGAAATATAGAGAAAATTTATAGAAATTAGTAAGGTATCTATGGTAAAAGTTTAAGCTTCTAGTTCATCTTAAATTTTTATATACACCTTGTGTAAGATAGGGTATTTGACTAGTCCTATTGACTAGTCTCAAGAAGGTGTTCTAGGTAAAACAATCATAACTTCTTGCTAGATTATCCAAATTGAGTGGGACTGGTTTCATTGGATCATGGACAGTCTGTAGTATTTTGGGCATGAGTTTTAGAATTTTATATCAATTATTTTGTGTGGGGCATTCTATACAAGTGAGATCTCCTGGAAAGGCCAAAAATCGGCAAGTTGTGAGGAAGTTACCGTAAATTCCACTTGGCACATCCAATTTTGATCAAACCTATGGCATTGCAGAGAAGAAATATCAGATAACTACCTAAAAGAAAGTTTCATACCCAGAAGGGCTGAAACTTGGGAGATATAACAGAATAAATATTGTCTAGAAGAACTCCCTCAAAATCAAGATTCAAAAGTAATACTTGTTGCACATCAAAATTGCTCAGCAGGATAAGTGTCGCATTATCCCTCTCAATTGTCGTAAGTGTCGCGTCAACTTTTGTAAGTGTCACAAGTTGGTCACAAGTGTCACAAAAGATGTTCAGACATGATGCCATGTCAACGACACTAAGGAAGCACTTATAACATCTCACATGATTGATTTGAAGGAGGAGAACTGGTTTACTGAAGTCAAATAACTCTTGACACCTGAAAGGGGCCCTGAAACAAAGGTTTTGAGGGGGAGCGCTCTTCCACTTCAGCTATGGAAGTACTGGCGCCCCCCCTATAGTGCTTCAGGGAGCGTTATAACGCTCCCCATCCCCCTTTGAAGGAGCGTTGCTCATCTTGAGGGCGCTGGCACTTCCCCAAGGCTTACCAAGGAGCGCTACAACGCTTTGATGCCCCTTCTAAGGGAGCACTGCCTAATTTGAGGTAGTAGTTGGCCCGTTGAGGAGAATAAGGGAAGGATCATTCGCGATTAGGAGGCAGTTGTGCTCGAATTCTTGGTTTCATCAACAGATCCCTGATATAAGGAGAAGGTTCCCAACTTGTTCTAAAGATAACTCAAGAGGTTAAGCTCCTCTTAACCTATATAAGCAGGCTCCATGATGGTGGAAAGGAGGAAGAATTATCAGCATAGAACTTATGATATCATAAGGAACACACAGCCAATCAAAGGAGAGTAATCAGTGAAGCTGATGTTATCCAA
>JASDQU010682290.1:0-12110 GCA_032191745.1 Picea mariana | reverse complement strand
TGCAATAATAGTAACTTGGTCCATACCTTTCAAGCATGGCCAAGTTCTTTTTTTTTTAAATTGATGTTGATAGGGTTAGTGAATAAGCTTGGCTAAATCGTTCAATCTTAGAAAAAGTATCTAGGTTAGATTAGTGAATAAATCTGGCCAGACTGTCTAATCTTGGTCAGATAGCCCCAGGGTAGAGTAAGTTCTTAGCCCAATAGTCTAACCTGGGTTAATTGTCATAGGAAGCTAGGTTAGAATATAGGCTAGTTGCTTTACTTCAATAAAACCAACTGGATGATCAATGTTTCACCATGTTTCAGATGCTTAAAATGTTGTTTGTCTAGCCCCGTGGTGGTGTATACATGAAAAGCCTTGGGAAAAAACCTGTCAAATACACTTATCCTAAGTTCTCCGGTGCATCTAATCTCTGCGCCCTCACTTATGCTACGCTCATATATCAATGGTCTAGATAATTACACCCAGATCTACGGTGGTCAGATTTTTCTGGATCCCCCGACTGTTCTATATATAGCGGAGGAGGGGGGGGGAGGGGGGGTCCAGAATCACTGATAATACATGTGCACATCTGGATGGTCCAAGTTTAAGTGCGTGGATCTATGGTCTATATTGGACTCTAGACCACCCCGTCCATTCTGCCTTTAATGGAGGGGGGGGGTCCAGAATGTGTGATAAAGGACGTGCATAGATCTGCTGTCAAAAGGCAAGTGCACAGATCAATGGCTCAAGGTGTTTTTCGGACCCCCCCGACTGATCTGCCTTTAAATGAGGGGGGGGGGTCTGAAATGGAATATTTCCTCTGGCAGGCCCCTATCTATACGTGGCATGAATCTACTGGTCCTGAGTCCCACCGCCTCCTACTGTCTGACATACCTTCGTCACCTCTTGACGTCATAATCCACCTTTCCAAAAGAGTCACATCCCATAATTTCTGTTAGTCCTTCCCCCCCATTCACTCGTGACAAGCCCCCTCACCATGATTTTTACCCCAATCGAGAGCCTCCACTTCACCCATCCGTATTCCTCAGTCACTTTCACCTACCATCTCACACTCTAAGTGATCCGTTGGCCATTTATTACTGGATAACCTATCTGTTAACTAGCTGACCTGTCCCCCGCACCCAACAGTCACCCTTTTACTCAAAAATACACTCACTCTTCTTTCTTTCACCATTTACCCACTCATCACACCATAGAATTTTACACCATTTTTCTCCGTTTCAGTCAATCGCCCCCATCTACAGTGGTCCCCGCTAATGTTGTTTTTTGCAGGTACTGTTACAGTGATGGTGCCAAAGTCAAAACGAGCAGAAGGAGAGAAGAATCCATTTCTCCTGCCTCCTGTCGACCTTGACAGGATTCCACTGGCAGACAAAGATCACTTAATCATAGATACAAAGTATGATTTCGATTTCGTAGACCTTCAATCGTGGCTCAAAGATGTTTTCCTGGACTAGAGTGACAAAATTGGACTCTGGGAGTCCAACCTACTCCTGTATATCTTTCCTCAGATTCACCCTTTTCTATAGTTTTCCCTCAAGTGCCAAGCCCACTACATTCCCTAGCAAAGAGCCATCATTTCCTCATCTGGAGAAGTTCTTTTCCTCATCACGCCTGAAACCATCGACCAAATGATGCAAATATCTCGAGCTAACTCCGCATCACCTTTTAACCTTGAAATTCTCACAGAATTATACCAAAAGATGACTTTCCCTCAAAGAGCTCAAATATTTGATCTTTTCCTCCCACCATCCACTCAATTCCCCACTACAAATCCCCCTTATCCTTCTTCCATGTTTTCGACCAAAGGAAACTAGATTATCTCGTCCCTATGCGCCTTGTTGGGTTATTATTCGGATCAGTGGGTAGATGAACCCATTCTGGGATTTTTGTCCATTTTCTCCATCGATGAGAATCCCACTACCCAATACGACTTCAACACGTTCCTGGCGAACAATATTCACGAACAGTTTGTCAATTTCGTCATGGAAGGCATGTTCCAGTATTCTTCAATACTAGCACACTTGTTCGTTTTCATCCAAGAGAACAAATTTTCTTTTTCCATGTAGAAGATGGACGGAGATGGTATACCCTAGGAAATAACAGCATGGACCTCCTTGCTCAAGCATAATTCCACAGAATTTAGTTTCAAGTAGTTCATCGAGAAATTCTATCACCCAGTGGTAAGTATGCTTAGCGGCAGGCCCGAACCTAGGATTAATGATGAAGTTTAGAGGATCCTGCATCTCTTGGATCACACCAAGATTGGTGATTGGTATTTATACCAAAATCACACTGAGATCAAAGTATATGGGTGCGATTTGGCCCCGTATAAGCTGCCTAAATCCCTGACTGTCAAAATTTTTTCTCTGGAGTACATAAGGTAGATGATAAACTCTGATGATATTCACTTTGTGTCTCTAAAGAAAAAGCAACAATTCAGAATCAAAGGGCAGATTGGCTCTTTCATCCACAACAATCGAGGTTCCAGAGAGGAAGCAGAAAAGCTTCTAAAGGAAATGAAGTTCGTCATGAGTTTCACATGGCACTACGATCCGTGCGGGATTATCTCCGAGATGAGGGTGAAAAATAAGAATATCCCGTATGTCCATGAATCTAGCCTCGAAGACGAGAAATTTGCAAACCAGATACAATGGGAACCAAACACTTTGGTCAAAGAAGAACAACAGGATCCCCCGACCACTGTATCACAAACAACCATACCACAGGTTCCGAAATAGAAAAGTCCTAGGCAAGATTTTTCACCACCTATCACTGAAGTATCGTCAGAAGAATTCCAACTACATACCAAGAGGCCTAAAACTAGTTCAGCTCCTGACCGGACTGGGGAAAAGGAAGTTCCATCTACTACAGTGACCAAGGTTGATAGGTCGCCCCTCGGTGCAAGCCTCCAGCATATCATAACCTTAGCGTTTCCAAAGAAATCTATATATACTCCATCAACCACCCAACCATGCAAGATAGGACCGAAGCTGAGCATCTTTGAGAAATACAACCTGATCAAGAAAAAGAATTAGACTCTGACCAACAACACTTGCACCTAGTTTTGGAAGCAGACGTCAACTGCAGAACATAGGCTTCTATCAGAATTTGACACTGAAAATGGAAAAATGCATATGGCATTCCTCCTAGCACAGGTTCCAGATCCAAAGGTAATCACTGATTACAAAAGGGCCACTTTTGAATTCCAGACTAAGGATGTGCATCCAACTGATTAGATGGATCTGCACAAGCAAATAGGAGAAATGGTATTCTATACGCTGGCACATGCTTCCACTACTGCGTCCAAATTGCAAGTTTCCCTGAACAACATTCAAACATAGTTGAAGTTGGAGAAAATATCGTCCTTTGCCAAGGACAACATGATCAAGACTTTGGAGGAATTGGTCCTTAAGATCGGGTACGATCCCTCGAATGTGAAAGCAGCTGAGGAGATGATTAAAAAGAAAAATTCTGACATATCCTCCTTAAGGAAACAGTTGAAACTCCCACCAACAGAGGATTCGCAGGTGAAGGAAATAGCAGAGACAGAAGGAGAAAAAGATGAAATGCTCAAACTAATCATGGAGAAAAATGCACAACTAAAGGAAATGGAAGCTGATATGGAGAAGCTAGTAAAAGAGAATGAACAGTTGATGCCAATGGAATTCATTCCATTGAGTGCAGTTCCACTTTTAGGAGTGAGAACAACATCAGTAACAGAAGTCCCATCAATGAATCCACTGACATCTCTGGAAAAGACAGCCGAATTGGCCAAATCTAAGGAAAAGATGAACCTGCAAGAAACAAAGATTAGCAGGCTCAAAAAGGAGATTGATAACCTTTAGGAACTCAAATCTTCCTATCTGATCATCCGCTCCAAGGAAAAGCAGGTGTCAGACCAGCCCAAACAAGATTTACAATAGCTCCGGAAGCAAACAGTGGCAGGTAAAACTCTGGCCGAAGTTAAAGAAAGTGTCTGGACAGACATCACCAAGTCTATGAATGAGATATGGCCCATGATACAGATCATGTTTAAGCAAAATTTATTGGTGTAGAGAAGCAAACAGGCCATTGAGAAGATCAAATTGGAATTGGGAGAGATGCCCACACAAGATAATGAAATCATCAAGTTCCTAAATTCTAAGACCAGGGAGGAGTTGGAAGAGCTGAAAATTAAAGATAGAACAGAGACCATCCTTGAGGTCAAGAGATTTTTGACCAAGAGAGGATTGATGCTTCTGTTGGAAGAAAAGGTTCAGGTCATGAAACTAGGGGTACAAAGGTTTTTTTAGTAAGATTGAGGCTCTATAGAAGAAAGGTCTTCCTGGTCTGAAGGTAATTAATGACAAATTGATGACACTGCCAGACTACAAAAAGAGACTGGCCGATGTGGCTAAGGACAGTTCAAAGTTTTCAGTAATTCAAGGCAGCATCATTGGCAAGGCATTTCTAGATGCACTTCAGTGGGACATCAGTATTCAACATGAGATTCGATACATCTTCGTCACCAAGCCTACCTTCGCCAAGTACACAGAAATGGATGAAGTTTATCGAAGGCTACTCAAAGTCAACGTTCCCAGTCATCTTCGATGGGAAGAACTCTATGTTTTGATCGAGTAGTAGATGAGTTGTCCCAGCCCAGTCATTTTTCCAGTTAGATGAGGTCGTGCAGAGGCCTCACCAACGGTCCACTCAGAATACAACATGCAGTTGCGACACATCATCAAGCAGTTCCTAGATTTCTGTAATTTGTTAAGTTAGTTAGGATAAAAATAGATTTACCACGTCTTGATCTTTGATGATAGAATTTCTTGTAATTTTGGATTATAAATACTTCATCTTTCGAAGTATTGAGGGTTGTTGATTTTCACACCCTGCAAGCTATCAGACTATAATATTTTTGAAGAGATCTCCCATTAATACAAAGAGGCATTTTATATGATTCTTGTGTGTATTCACTGGTGATGTTTTTCTCTCTAAGTTAAATGTTATTCTCGCTTTGTTATCACATTGTTTTCTAAATCTAATCTTTGGAAGTAACGAACGTTGCAGGATTTATATCGTATACCCTATTTCTGACTTAAAATATTTTAGTGTTTTATCTTCTCATTTTACAATAAAGAAATTCTTAACTGCTTCTTTGTTGTAATTGTCTTTCTCATCTTTTCTGCTATTGCTCATTTATGCTACTAAAGAATACAGTGATTATATTATCTCGCCCTATGAAAGGTTTCCTTGTTTCTCTGGTTTGGATTTCATTTTTACGATACAGACCCCATAGCCCAATGGATGTGTAAACTATCTCAGCCAACTCGACAAACACTACGACAACAAAACAAACTTATTTATTTACCTAGCCTAATATTCAATTTTTTTTTGAAACATATCTAAATCATATAGAGAGATCTCTCTCTGAAGTTGGAAGGGCTAGATCCCAGCTTCAAAAGCGTTTGGATAAAGTTACCTCTCGTATATTTCTTCTTTCTAACAACCTCTAGGAAATTTACAGAGTGCTAACATAGTGGCGAATCCACTAGGGAAGAATAGAACTGAAAATTTATAACCTCATGTTTCTTTTCCCTAGAAGAAAAGTTTGTTCCTGAAATATTGCAAATCTAAGAAGAAAGTAGTGTTTAGAGGTTTATTAAAATTTGTACATATTATTTTCAGACTCGTAAAATTAAAAAGTATATATATATAAATAAAAAAGAAATCTAGCTCCCAAGAAAGTTTATACTCGATCTCATCCAAACCCAGAACCTGCGATAGTAACAAATAACCCAGAAAATTTGCTCAGGAAAAAGACCATTGCTAAAGGTTTAGTAAGTCATACTCCCTTTCATAAGTCCCTTTCTTTTTCAGGGGATCTTGTTACCTTTCAAAACCTTGACTTTGACACCCTTTCCGAATAAAGCCTGGTTAGAACAAGCTCCGATAGTTTTGTGACTGAAATCATTTTGGATCCAACCGTTTTGCAACCCTGGACTCCTGAAGTTCTATCTCCCACTGCTAAACGACAAACCACTCACTCGGTGCTAGCCAGTCCCTCCTTGTCCTCGTCTTCGGTTGCTACCTCGCCTATCATCCAGTTTTTTATCCCACCTCCTCCACCTATCATGGTAGCTATATACACTCCCTTGGTGTTGGTCGTGCCTCTTCATGCTATGCCCCAAGAATATCAAACAAGACTCCCATGGTTCGATGGAATAGGACCTTTGAACACCCAACAACACGTTGATAAAATGAATGATTATTTTGACCTGCAGGAAGTAGATGAGGTTGACGTTGAAATGAGGTTGTTTACCCAAAGTTTGACAGGTGACGTTAAGAAATGGTATAAAGGTTTACGTGCCACCTCAGTCCTTGACCTTACCACATTTCAAAGGAGTTTTCTAGACAAATGGGAGGTAAAGAAAAACCCTCTCCAAATATTGTCAGAATACGAAAATATCAGAAGAAATCAAGGTGAGACAGTACAAGATTATTGCACCCGTTTCAATAACCTATACAATGCAATTCCAGCCGAAATCAAACCTCCATAGGGTTTGGCATTGACAAAATTCCCTGATGGTTTTGACACCGATATGTCATACCAACTAAGGGAAAGAAATTCTACCACCCTGGAGGACATGCAGAAAAGCGCAATAAGTGTGGAGGTCAATTTGTTGGCAAAAAGGGCACGACAAAGGTTAGAGAGGAGAGTCACAATTAAAGATGAATCTTCCACATCAACCTCCGATTCCAAATTGGATTCCTTGGCTAGAGCAATGGAAATAATGATGGAAAGACTTACTGTATCAGAAAGAAATCCTCTGAGAGAAAACCCATCATCTCCTCAAGTTCGGAATCCTAACTTCAGAAGAAACCCTCCTCAAATCAGACAGAGAGATCCTAGGGATCAAAGAGAGCAGAGAGGTCCGGATCAATAGATCAGACCTCCCCTACAAGAAAATTATGTTGATGAAGGAGAGGAAGTGATTGAGGAACTAGAGGATACTCATATAAATCTCATGGGTATTCACGATAACTAAGCTATTTTCCTTACCCAAGAAGAGCAAGAAATTTTTCTTCTCAATCAAACAAAAGTAAGTGAAGAAGATGAAGATGCCGAACAACAGGCATTCAAAAATGCCATTTTGGAAGTACATCGGTAGTACAATCTACAAAGTAAAAAGAAAGAAGGAAGTTCCCCAAAAACGATGATTGAAACGAAGAAGGTAGTTGAAGCCAAAAAATCCTTTGAGCCATCTGCCGAGAAGATTCCTGAGAAAAGTAATGCCGAAGTTCCAGTAAAAAGAAACCTTACTATTCTGAAAAGATCATCGCAACCTGAGTTTTCATCAATTAATCAACCAAGTACTTATGGTCAGAAGAATGTGGTAGACAAACCAGAATTGATGAGCCAAAGCAGAGCCCCTACACCTTTCAGCCTCGAAGGGGAATTAGCCAAAGTAAAAATTCCCATTCCACTTTCCGAGTTGATGAACAAAGACGCTTATCGTTCACAAGTGATTAAAGTGCTGACCATTGAACCTGATATAGGTACCAAGGCCTTAACCATTGGATCAACGAATCATTCATACACTGTGAACCTTACAGATGATCAACTTGAACTTTTGTTCCGACCTGAAGTGGATGGCCAAGCCGATAATGGTGCTGTCGCTCCTTTTTACATCAGTCTAAATATACATGACCTGATCTTGCATAATGCTATGCTAGATTTGGGTGCTTCCCATAATCTGATGCCTAAAGCAGTGATGGAGAAACTGGGACTCGAGGTCACCAGACCTTACAAGGATTTACACTCATTTGACTCCAGTAAAGTTAGATGTATTGGTTTGATCAAGGATCTGTGTATCACCCTGGTCCAGATTCTTGCAAAGAGCATGGTCATGGATGTGGTAGTTGCAGACATCCCCCTGAAGTATGGAATGTTTCTATCCCAGTCTTGGGGGGCTAAGCTGAGAGGTACCCTCCAGCTGGATATGTCGTATGCCACTGTCCTAGTTTTCGGGCAACAAAGAAGGCTATATAGAGAAACATTAATGAAATACATGGTCAGTAGCCAAGAAAAACCACACAACTATCCTCTTTACTTGGCACATTCTGACCTAGATTCTTTTATCCTGTATAACAATGGTGACATGGGAGAGAAAATCATTCAACTGGGAGAAGATACATCTGGTCCGGACGAAGGCCAAGAAATCATCGAGGTAGAAAGAAAGAAAAACGTGATAACTAAAGAATTACCGGCAGATTTCTAGAGCATGGATTTTGATGGAGCAGTAAGCAAAGAAGGAGCTGGAGTGGGAGTTTGGCTGCACAATCACAGATCTAGGTATTCAGAAAACCATTCTTACAAATTAAATTTCCAATGCACTAACAATATCGCCGAGTATGAAGCCTTGATGCTTGGTCTGAAACTTTTGAAAAGAGTTGGTGCCAAACAGATTATGGTAAGAGGTGATTCTGAGTTAATAATCAAGCAAATTAAAGGTGAGTATGCTGCGAAACATCCCCTTCTTAGAGATTATAGGAATGTTGTTCTTGATGCCCTTAGATGTTTCACTGAATTTGATTTGCAAGTAATGCCTAGGGGACAGAACATTTTGGCAGACGGATTGGCTACGTTAGCAACCACATGTAAGATTCCTTTTCATTCGACTCACCCATACACGGTAGAAGTAAAGTGCAGGCCAACTGTTCTCGACAACATCAGGTACTGGCAGGTATTTGGTAATGATGATCAAATTGAAGACTTTCTGCAGTGTAAAAATGATTTTGAATGTACAAATATAGATTTAGAGAATGAAGATGAAAATGTAAAAAGATTTGATTTTGAAAATGATAGTGTAAATAGCGTATATTTAGGAGAGTTAGGTGATGATGAGATGGAGACCGATATTTTTCATTTGAAAAGTAATGTTTTACCTAGGGGTTTAGTTCCTTTAGAGGACTTGTTTGATTTTAATGATGTAGCCAAAAAAACAAAAATTGAAGACAGTGGACAAGAAGTAGAATATTGTCATATAGGGACAGAAGAGAAACCCAGGATGGTCAAATTGTCCAAATCTTTACCCCCTGAGAAAAAACTCAAATACATTGAGCTATTCAAGGAATATTCAGATGTGTTTGCCTGGGGTTATGAGGACTTGAAAGATTATGATACCAGCATCATACAACATAGGATTCCAATAAGAGAAGATCAAAAACTGTTCAGACATAAACTAAGGAGAATCAATCCCAAGTTACTCCCCCTGATAGAAAAGGAAATAAAAAAAATGTACGATGCCAAAATCAGAGTCCCATTACATTTTTTCAAATGGGTCTCAAATTTGGTCCCAACACGTAAGAAATCTGGAGAAATCGGGCTTTGCATTGATTTTCGAAATCTGAATAAGGTCTCCCTGAAGGACAATTACCCCTTGTCAAAAATGGACCACATACTACAAAGGGTAGTCGGATCTAGTCGAATCTCTTTGCTGGATGGGTTCTCGGGTTATAATCAGGTCCTCATTCACCCATAAGACCAAGACAAAACCACTTTCACTACACCATGGGGTACTTTCATGTATGTGAAAATGCCTTTCGGTTTGATGAACGCTGGAGCCACTTTCCAGAGAGCGATGGACATCGCCTTTGAGGAAGAATTAGGTAAATTTATTGTCATCTATCTGGACGATGTAACTGTTTTTTCCTAATCTGATGATGAGAACCTGTGACATCTCAGATAGGTCTTTGAGAAATGCAGGAGATTTGGGATTTCTTTAAATCCTAAGAAGAGCCTTTTCGAACTAGAGGAAGGAAAACTGCTAGGGCACATAATCTCTAAGGACGAATCAAAATAGACCCCAGTAGAATCAAAGCCATACAAAAATTAGAACACCCAAGAAACATCAAATAATTACAGTCTTTTATCATAAAAATAAACTTTCTACGAAGATTCATACCCAATCTGGCTGAGCTCCTTAGAAACATTACAAATATGTTAAAAAAGGATGTAAAAATAAAATGGGACAATGAATCTAGGCAATCTTTCGAACAAGTCAAACGAGCACTCACACGGGCCCTCGTCTTGATCAATCCTGACTTTACCAAATATTTCTATCTTTTTCTTTCTCCTGTGAACATACCATTGCAACATTATTACTACAGAAAAGCAACGAAGGGTATGAACAACCCATAGCATTTTTCACTAAATCTTTAAGAGATACTGCTTTGAATTATAAAATAATGGAGAAACAAGATTTTGCCTTGGTAAAAGCCATAAAAGATTTTAGAGTATACATTCTCCATTCCCACACCATTGCATATGTTCTGAATGTGGTAGTAAAAGACATTTTGACCCAAGACTATCCGAATGGAAGAAGAGGAAAATGGATTGCTGTCATTTTAGAATATGACATAGATATTAAGCCTACGAAACTAATTAAAGGTCAAGGTCTAGCAAAATTAATGGCTGAATCAAATTTCCATGCTCTTGACATTAATTCCTTAACTGCAGCAGATGAACAGGGCGAGCCGGCGACTCCAAGCGTGAGAGAGGTATTTCTCAACTCTCCATGGTACGCAGACCTAATATTTGTTTTGCATAATTTACAAGCTCCCCCTGGTCTGACTAAGACTAAAGCTAGGTTTTTGAAGTTGAAAGCATTAAAATTTTGCATTCTAGAAGGTAATCTGTATTGGAAATATCTTGGAGGTATTTTGTTAAATAGATTATTGAAAGATGAAGCTGACAAAGTATTACAAGAGTTTCATGCAGGAGATTGTGGTGGTCATCTGAACTAGAAGGCTACAACCAACAAAATCCTTAGAGCTGGATTCTATTGGCCCACCCTATTCGTTGATGTACATCACAAAGTGACTTCATGTCATCAATGTTAGCTATTTGAAGGAAAAAGGAAACTCCTTCCTCTACCCCTCAAACCGATCTTAGTTGAAGCCCCTTTCCAGCAATGGGGATTGGACTTCATTGGAGAAATACACCCCCCTTCTTCAGGCCAGCACAGGTGGATTCTTACTTCCATAGATTATTTTACAAAATGGATCGAAGCAGTACCAAGTAGGCAAGCCACTGATTCTGTCATTATTAAATTTCTTGAAAATAATATTTTGTCTCGCTTTGGATGTCCTAGAAAGATTATAACTGATAATGCAACTGCTTTTCGATTGAAGAAACTCATATATTTCTGCAACCAATATCATATTGGTTTGGGACATTCCACAACTTACTACCCTCAAGGGAATGGGCTGGCGAAATCCTCAAACAAAACCCTGGTAAACATCATCAAGAAGATGTTGCAGGAAAACAAGAAGTCATGGCATAACAAGTTGGTTTTTGCATTATGGGCTTACAGACTGACCACCAAAAGGTCAATCGGTATGTCACCATATCAGCTGGTCTATGGCACAAAATCAGTTTTTCCCACTTCCTTAGGAGTCCCTGTCATGAAATTGATTCAAGACATACAAGCCAAGCCAAATGACTCACAAAGGAGGATCAATCAGATGATCCATTTGCATCAGTCTAGGGAAGAGGTATTCAACAAGACCCAGGTAGTCCAAGAAAACATCAAGAAGATTTTTGACAAAAGAACCAAGGAAGATGATTTTGAGCTAGGAGATCTAGTGCTGAGATGGGACACCCGAAATGAAGACAAGGGAAAGCATGGCAAATTCGATAGTCTGTGGAAGGGACCATACATGATTCAAGCATTAAGAGGAAATAACACTTTCTTGCTAAACAACGCTGATGGAACAGATCTGCTAGGAGGACCTGTAAATGGCAGAATGTTGAAGCATTATTTACCGCCTTAGTAGAGACTCGAGGTTACATTCTCCATTGTACATACCATCTTTATTTTTCTCCTACATTTTCTGAGTGAATAACTTTAGTCAGTTGGTTGAAGCCCAAAGAGAAGGCCCTAAGCCACTGACCACTGTTTTTCCATTTTTTGAGAATAAAACCAATCAATCAACGAAGGTGACTAGGCATAAATTTTCAGAACATCAGGAACCAGGATTCTTGGCACTTCACTGTTAGGACCACATATTGTACCCTTTTTGCCCATATTTTTTGCCATTGTTATACCCTTCAT
>JASDQU010682289.1:52627-63565 GCA_032191745.1 Picea mariana | reverse complement strand
CTCTCTCTCTCTCTATATATATATATATATATATATATATATATATATCTTTATACATATATCATATTCCGAGCTACTTGCCTCCCAAAAATCTAGACAAAACCAACTATTGGAAATTCCATGTACTTTGCAGAAAACTATTTAAAAAGATTATGAGAAAAATCCAATGTATCATCAACTAAACAGGCCCTTTAATCAGTAAAGAAAGTGAGACAATTTAGAAAAGTCAAAAGAAATTATGTTGATTAAACAACAAATGATGAAAATATTTCATGGAATCATCTTGGTTTTTTTCATGTATCTTCCATGAGTCTATGTCCATCTCCAGCCTATCTTTTGAGTGGTGATCTGCTTCTTGGTTCCAATCCCTATAAACATGATTAAAAGTGAGATGAGTGAAGTCATGTAGGTTGCTTTTGATATTCTAGAATAATGGCAAAAGTGTGTAATTCTACAAGGAGAAACCCCCCTTCATCCAATGGATAACCAACTAAGAATCCCTATAAATGTGAAGTTGTGTTATTCCCCTTTCCCAGGCTTGTTGTAAGATACATTTTAGAGCCATGAGTTCAATGAAATCATTTGTGGTTGGCCTGAGCCCAATTGAAAAAGAAATGGATTGGTTGCTTGAAATATGTAGGATACCTCCCACCCATCCCATTGAGGGGTCCCCTTGGGCTACCCCTTGTTAACATTTTACTGAATACAAATAGCTAATTTATTAGGAATGCCCTCCTCCATTACATGGATTTGAAGTTGTAATCTATCATTGGTTGTGTAGGTACCCCCACTATTTTCTCTAATTTGTTTCATTATTCTTGTTACTTTTGGTTTTATGTTTTGGTTATATTAATAGTCATAGTAGTAAGTCCATTTTAAGTATAGGAACACTGCAATTTGGTATCAAAGATTTGGTTATTTTTTATTTTATTATGTGATTTCAAAAGAAAAAATAGTGTGGAGTGGCTAATACCAAAATGTCGCGAAGGCAAAATTGGATAAATGTTTTTGGAATTTTGCATAAGAAATGTAGTAGTCGATGTATCCACAAGCTCTGCGAAAAAATAACATGGACAAAACCAAATGCTTTAAACCATGGCTCTAAAAAATCTAAGGTAGAAGAGGAGGATGTAAACCCTTAGGGAATGAGAGGTAACACCCCTCTGAATTGTCAAATGCACACAATTATCACAGACCCACTTTCAACCTTCAAATGAAGATCCCCTAATATGATATTGGAGGTGAAGTGGAAGTGCATACATGGTTAAGCAAGATGAAATTAGCATCAAGGTGCAACACATTTACAATTGAGAGCATAAGTTAAATGTGGCCCTATTCTCAATGGTGGCTTCTCAGGTCGATGAAAGCAAGTGGCTAAGATAGCTTGCACAATGGTTCGAGTCATAGCGAGTGGCATGCTCATGATTGTGACCGTGCTTGTAAATGCATGCTAACACACACAATAATAGTTGGGTCCAAATGCTAGTGATTGGCAATTTTGGTGGAAACGAACCCCCCCACTTGTAGCTTCTAATAAGAAAGAATTTGTTCAACAAAACAAATTATTTCCACGCAAATGGAACACCTTAAGCAACTGCTCACACAAATAGATCAAATATTAGTACAAGAGTGTATTATGTGATTAAAACCATCGAAGATGAAAATAGTCCATGGCCCCAGCCAACATGACCACTTGAGGAAATATATTAATGCAAAATGAAACAAATTACATAAGAGTTTCTCATGATCAATCATCAATAAATGACATCCCATGCTCTTTAAATAGATATAATGGATCAATTGGGTGTTAAACCATGGATCAATATAGTCATTAGTATCAAGAAGAATATGAATTGTTGGATCACTTTATGTCTAGAACATATCGTGACCATCAAATTACATAACTACAAATGCATACCAATGCATACTAATGAAACACACTTTACCTGAACAAGTTGATCTTAACTAACTCCTAATTGTTTAAATATCCTAAAATCCCCCCTTGAGAACAACTTGGGATAAGATTGAAGGATTTACAAAGGTGAGAGAATAGGAGAAGGAAGGAGGCATTAGAACATATCCCCTCTTAATGACAACTTCCTAAAATCCTAACGTAGATCGAAGTTCAGAAAAATTCACTTATGTAAGAGACTTTATGAAAATGTCTAGAACTCGATCATCTGTAAGGAAAAATAACACTTTGAGAATGTGATCTTCAATAAGATTTCTAATGAAGTTCCTGTGTAGCTCAATATGTTTGTTGTGTTGATGTTGAACTGGATCTTTGACAAGTTTGAAGACACTCTAAATGTCACACCAAAATGTGGTTGGATGTTGTTTTTGAAATATGAACTATGAAAGGATCTATTGAAGATGGAAGGCTTCTTGACTTGCATTAACTATTGCTCGATACTCTTCTTTTGTTGAAGAAAGAGCAAGAGCTTGTTGTTCCATACAAGACCAAGTGACAGGTCAAAACCAAGGCTGAGAACATAACCTACAGTAGAATTTCAAACATCAGAGTTGCTAACCCAATCAAAATTAGTGAAACCAACCAGCAAAGGAGTACCCCCTGAACTGTAACGTATACCAAACTGAATTGTACCCCGATATAATAAATTATTATTTTTGTTGCTTTCCAGTGGTTCTCATGGTGTGTTTGCATATATCGATGGTACAAAGTGGCATCTACTTCACATGTAATATAGGTGGCAACACATTTGACTCCAAATTGAAAGAGAGAAGGGGTTGGTTTACAATCTTCCATGTGAAAATTGGTGATGGTCACATGCATACTTAGACTGGGAAAAGGAAATTCTCTCCTTGGTTTGCTATACTTGGAGGCCAAAGAAATAATGCAAGTAACCTAATTCCGTCATTTATAATTTCTACTTAGGCTGGATTTTGCATCGTTTAAAAGTTTGGGGTCACTATTAGTGAGAACAAGGTCATTAACATAAAGAACAAGTATTATGAGATGGTTACCTACTTTCTTGGTATAGACATTGGGGTTAGAATGACATCTAGAAAAGTTGGTGTCACGAATAAAGCTATCCATTGTAGCATACAAAGCATGAGGAGCTTGCTTCCAACCATATAAAGATTTCTTAAGGCAGTAAACAAGGTTGGAGTCATTCTAAACATAGCCGGGAGGTTGTTCCACGTAAATTTCTTCTTGCAAATCCCCATGCAAGAAGGTATATTTAGCATCCATCTGATCGACCTCCCATTCATTTTGGCTATGAGGGAAAAGGTTCATTATAGTCAATCCCTTCAACTTGAGAAAATCATTTGGCAACTAACCAAGCCTTCTATCTTTCAACACTTCCATCTGATGATACTTAGTTCGATACACCCACTTTCATCTGACAAGTTTTCTTCCTTTAGGAAGAGGTACAAGATCCCGAGTATTGTTCACCATTAAGGAATGATATTCTTCATTCATTATTGTGTCCCAATCTGGATGGCCACAATCTTATGCAAATGTTTATGGATCATGAGCCTTTGAAATTTGAGCCAAAGGGGAGGAGGCTTGCCTGAACTGTAAATGTGTATGGCGTTGATCTGTAGAATCATTGGCAAGATCACTGACTGCTTCTCATGTTGTAGGGACTATTATGGGAAGCGATGGTGTTGGTGTAGGTTCTTGTTCAATGGACCCAATTGGAGGAAGGTGAGCAAGTGGAAGTGGATTTTCATCCTCACTGTCCTCTTCAAAAGAAGAAACCAAAATAGGATCACTAACATAAATGTTGGGAAGAGAAGATGGAATAAACACCAAATTAGGCTCACATGTCAAGATATTTTCATCAAACTTGACATCTCTCCTAATAAGAATTTCATTGGAATGGGGTAGAAGCAGTTTATAACCTTTGACATCTTCAAAATATCCAACAAAAATGCACTTCTTACTTTTACGTTGTTATGCTTTCATTTTCTCATTAGGAATGTGAACCCGTGCTTCACTACTAAACACAAAGAAGTGGCTTACATTTGGTTTAATTTTACTCCATGTTTCTTTCAGTGTTATCACTACAAGGAAAAAACCTTGTAGTGAAGGTTTTTGCAGAGGTTTTTAGAGTTACAAGATTTGGCAAAATTTTCAAAAAAAGCTTTGCTACAACCTTTGATATTCAAATTGGATGTTTTAACGGATGTTCCATTTAGCTAAAAAAAATTGGGCAAATGGAGGTTGTAGTGGAGGTTTTTTTTGTCGATGCTTGTATTAGTAAAAATGCACCGGTGCGTTCTTGAGTGACATGCATCGGTGCGTACACAAACGTAAAAGGCACCATTGTTCTTAAAACTATTATGCACCGGTTTTGTTTTTTATGGTATATGAAACACCAATGTTTTTCATGTTAATGTACACACTAGTCCATGTTGTTTTTGTATGCAGTAGTGGTGCTCATATAAATATTATGCACCAGGTTGTTCCTTTTGTTTTATGGCACATCGGTGCTCTTATAGTTAGTACGCATCGGGGCCTATACTACCATGTGCAACGAAGGATGGTGAAATTTTGAATATTTGAGGTGAGATGTCAGTGTCATTATTTGTTACCAAGCATTGGTGCATATATGATATTTAAAGAACCAGGACGTATATTATATGTAAAGCACCAGTGCACATGTTTATCATGTGCACCATAATATCTTGAAATGATAAATATAATCAATTGTATGTTATGTCGCTTAAAGTAATGGTGTTTTTTCACAATTTCTAGCACCAGTGCTTTCATTTAATTAATAGGCACCAATGCATATGACTCATAAAAATGCATTGATGTCTATTTTATGGCACATGTCATTTAGTGAGTTCAAAATAATATAGTGCACGGAGATGTATATATTTTAATTAATATTGTCTTTTACAATTTTTCAGTTAATCATCTCAAAATCAAATATTTTTTTATAATAATATTGATATTTTTGTTATTTTGTTTTGATATAATGATTGCATTAATGAATTATCCAACAAATTACACCTCTTTTATTTGTAACAATATAATTCATCCATATATTAATTAATCAACAACACAACATTATACAACATTCGACAATCCAATAAAATAAGAAATCCATTTTTTTATATATGAATAAGAGACCCATCGTCATTAAAAAATGGGATAACATAAAAGTCCACAATAATCAAAATGCAACCACTATGTAATTCTTACACTTATCGGTAACATGTCCTCATGCAATTGAGACATTATGTCAAGTACATTAAACAAAATCCCTGATTTTCATAGACAAATATTCTAAAACATACTACTTGCAGTAACTTTCAATTACATTGATTGGCATTCATCATTTGAACTGTTGTCATCGCTTGAGTTGTGTGCATGCCTCATTTCTTCATCACGTGTAGACAATATTGTACTTTGGTTATTTAAACCGATGTTTTCTTGATCGACTTGTTTTTTATGTTTCACTTGTTCATGTTCCATCTACAAACATATAAATAAGGTGTAATAACTAAGTAGAATATACATGATTGCGTAAACAAAAAATGTACCATAACAACAAGTGATTCTTAAACAATACACATGCTTAGTCATGCCACATGTCGTGTCTCAAAATCTCTTTTGTTGGTTTCTCTCCATACTTTGTTTCYTGCATGTTTAATACACCATGACAAAACATAGTCACTATAATTAATATGATTGTTTCTTATTGTTCCATTAATTATAAAACAAGGGAAGTTAAACAACATAGCTACTTACAAATTGTTCATTTAAACCTTGATACTTCAACATATACTCACAATCCTCACTTAACCCAATGTTGATCAATTGTTCGGTTGGCTTTTATGTGTATGCTAGTACCTATTAGAAGGCATCCATGCATAAGTGTAAATTAATTATTTAAATATAAAGATCACAACAAATATGGAATCTTAAGTAATGTCGAAAATGTAGGAGCTCGCAAACTTTACGATCAACCCTTTTATTCCTTGTCATCCTGTCTTATGTGTTGAATGAGTTCCATTTTATTTTTCTTTTCTGCAACAAAACAATTGAAAATTACTATTTCATATGATAATTAAATTTGATGTACATAAACAAATAAATGAATGATTACATACCTTTGATGCATGTTGTTGTTGGGATGCCTCCTCCTATGATACAATTATGTTCATTTATTTTACCATCTCCTTGTACACTTTGTTGGGACATCCCTACCAACATGTATTGGCTTCCCCTCGTTTGTTGCTTGGAATTTTCATAATCTTCTTGAAAAGCGAAAAAAGTAGAATAATTTTTTTTTAATGGATATGAAAGTAAATATAGAAAAAAAATATTAATTTGGTAATTTTTTGAACATATTACAAAGAAACATGTTTAGTAATAATACCTTTTAAATGAATTTTTTTCGTTATTGTAAGATTTTTCTATTGCAAGTCTCACAAGTCCCATTGACCATTGTTCCGGAAATGCTTCCTATAGTTTATGTATAACCTAATTCTTAGAGTCATTGGATTGATTTTTGTATTGTAAGTGGAAATTATGTCCATATGTTCTTTCCACTATACCCTCAAAGTTTTGTAAAACAATTTGCCCCTCTCATTAACTTCTAACACCACTCCAGATGAATTGATGACCAAGATGTCATCATCATTTACATCCTTCATAATTTTTATCCTCTTAGGACAAAATTCCATTCCATCATTGATCTAGATTGGATCATTATATTATTTATCATCTATCTCAGTACTTTCTAGGTAGAAAAATTGGAGGAATCAACTTGCACGACCATTTTGGCGGTTGGTCCAAATTTGGAAATTTGGGTCCAAAAGATCGTCTGAAATATTCTAGAGCCATTTTGAGGGATCAAATGACATTGTTTTATGGTCCAAAACTTATAATAAATAAATATTATATATTCTACACACTGGGACCTTTCCAACAGTGCAAGAATATTCTCAATCGAAGTTCATATGTGAAATTTATGCCTCCCGCAAGTTGAACTACCGTATTGAACACCATGGTATGAGTGGATGCCACGTCGGCCCCCATTACTTAAACGTGTGGGGCTAGCCACATAGTGTATTTTCTAAAACACTCTAGAAGGTCCAAACGTGATCACTAATTGAGGGTTGAGGAATTCAATACCCTAACCCTAGATGGCCATCACATTATGTTAAATACCGAGCCACTAGGAGGAGAAGGGGTTCCATTCTATGTTACTATATTTTGTTCCATAGCATAACAGAACGACTGGGAGTGGGAAATTAGAGAGAATAATAGAGGGGATTAATGTTATGTAGCAACTGAATAGGCCACAGGTCTCAGGTAACTCCATAGAGAGTGTCTTCTCCTCTATACTTGCATTATTTCCATACCTCACCTTCTAGTTGGGTTTTCTTCCATAAGGGTTTCCCAGAGCAAATATTTGTGTTATTTTGTGGATTGTGTGTAATTGTGTTTTATTGTTCTCTATTTTTCGTATTTTATATATTTCATGCATAAGCAGAAAATCAATAACTAAATGTTTTGGAATCTAAAGGAATTTAACCTTCATAGTGTAGATTTCAGTTTTATTTATCAGACATGTTATGACGAACTATTATAGTGGAATATCCATGGTAGTTTACAGATCACTCACTATATGTCCCTACATAACATTAAAAAATGTGAAATCGAGTGTTTAAAACTGATTAGCGATTAATGTTAAGAAATTCATTTTTAGTAAAAAGTCAAAGAAACACGTCATGTTGATTACCCTTTGATCCACCTAATTCCTCTCTTTGCAAGATTTTCATAAATAGTTTATGCTCTTTTGCACTTAGATTGTGAACAATATTACCGAGTTTCTTCAAGTTTTTGCTCTGCATGACACACATTAACCAATACACATCATTAATTTAAATCTATAGATAATTCGAATATATAATTAAATTTTTAATAACACTTACAGAACTTGTCTCATTCTCTTGTTGGGATGAACTACCATCGCGATCGCTACAATAAGTTGTTTTCCTTGAACTTCTATTGGCCATGTTCTATAAAAAAAAATAGGAATCGTTAGATATAGAAATTATGAAATAGTTTTACAAAATAATATGTCGGTGCATATAATAACATAGTATGACTTGGTGTGCTCCACATAACTATACTCATCGGTTCTCATTACTTCTTATTGTACACTGTCAAATACATACACATATGATACTAAAACGAATAATATTTATATTTTAAACTAATCAGTGTTCTTGACAAAAATATACGCATTGGTGTGACATTATTGTACAATGTGCATCGCATGTCGCGATTTTTTTATTTTTTTTTTGGTAAAAAACTTACAACGACAAGGTTTGGGATCCAATGCAATGAGTGGTATGATTGCAACAGATACTAAAAACCCCATATACAAGTAAAAAAACCCTATAAAAATGCATTGCTTGAAAAAAGAAAATCTCCTTGTGAAATATAGAGAGGGGAACCAAGAAAAACAACAAGAAAGCTAGGGCTTCCAATGCATTCCATATTATTGCAAGTTTGTCTAGTTATACCCCACCGTTTGAAGTAAGCCTCGATTTTATTTATAATTCATTTATCTGTTCGAATTTATGATATTTTTGCAAGTGTATTTGAATAATTGTTCATTGAATTTTGCAGGATCATGATTCTGGATCGAGTTTGAATGCGCAAGATATTCCACCAGTCCAAAAATGCCACAAGCTCTTATCAGGAGAAATATACAAGAAACAAATGTTTGATGAAAATGGACAACTGCTTTACCCTACCAATTGTAATATGTCATGTTCCAACAACCAGCCTAGGTAAATGGTAGTACACCATGAATTGGATCTCTTTTATGATACCCCAGTAGTATGTGGTTGCTCAAAATGTAAAGTGTTGAAGAAGAACCATGTAAGTGTCACATTGTCTCATTATATTAATGATCGATCACCCAAATTTGACGGTCTAATACCTCCCACTGTGGTCAAGAATCTAATAGGTGATATAGAAAAGACACGTAGGAACACTTCGATATGCTCCTTTTTTGAAAAGTTGGAAGTCAAATCAACTAAGTTTCTTCCTAAATTGACCAACCCGTCTCCTTTTGTTGAGTTAGCAGAGAGTTCTAGTGAGCTAAAATATGATTTCGATACTACCCAAAACATCTCTACTAACAGATCCAAAAATTTGTATGAGCTAAGAGCAAAAACAACCAAGTACACACCAAAGTCAATTCAATTGTTGGGAGGTAGCGATGACTTCCCTCTTCCCATCCATCTGCAAAGTAAATACTAAACATGTTACAACTGATCTTTGTATGGCACTTGACAGTCTTCCAGGCCTATGCCTGATGTTGGAACTAAATTCTCTTTTTTTGGTAATAGTTATATGATTGTCGAGTCTAAAATAGATGTTGCAAATCTTGGATTATTTATCCTTTCACATGTATATGTTCCTCCGAAACAATTAGTAGCACTTATGCAATTTTGTGGTCCTCTTTATAGTCAATTTGATTGCTTGAATATTGTTAAATACAAACACAACATTTCCATGTATAGTATCTGCATGAATGGTTATGCATTTGGAAACTTTAACAAGAAAAACCTATTATATATCAATGGTCGTCCACAAACTCATGGGAACATTGCAGGGTTCATAAATAGTTGTAGTTCTCATTATTTAGTGCAAATTGTTCCTTTGAAGAACACTCCAATGACAAATAGTTATTTATGAAAAGGAAGGCATCCAAATTTGTTGTTGTGCATGTAATACGCAGTTTGTCGCTTGGTGACGAATTGTTAATAAACTATAACTTTCGTAGACTACCAACCGTTCATAAAAAATGCATTGCATTGGATCTACCTTTAAATGTCCCTTTGGGACGTAAGAAAAAGATGATTGAGTAATTGTATTTTTGGATTTTCAATGGAAGTAATGTAAATCTATAGCTTAATTCAACATTTGTTTTAAAAAGTGTTTGGTTGCATGTTACAATCATTACATCAAAGATGGAGACTAAGTCCTATAACATCTACACAAGGAATTTTGTTTATTTTATTTATTGTGTTTTATTAATATTTTTATATATATTTAAATATTAATATAAAATTAATTTAATTTAATATTATTTTAACCTTAGCAAWTTWATTTTTTTTTCACTTATCAAATCTAATACTTACATGTCCTTATGAGGAGATTCATTAAGTTGGTGGCAAAGGAAAAAATCATAAAGTAGTTTAAAGCAAATTGTCTATATTAAAATTTATAATTGTTAATGATTTTGTTTTCATATTTAATAATTTAAATTTAATTAAATAAATTAAATAATTTAAATTTTTAAATATATATTTTTTAAACATAATAATTATAAATTTAATTATAAACAATTATTAGGACTTTATCAATAAAATAAATAAATAAATAAGATTTCATAAGAGTAATTATTCAAATTAATTTTGTCATTCATTCATGAACCAAATCCAATTTTTGCATACATGTTAATACAAAATCAACGAAATGCAATACTTAGCACACTTTTCTAATAGAAGATTCAAGTAATAATTACATACTTTTACATATTTTTTTAATAGAAGATTCATAAAGTTGGTAATAGAGTTAAAAATTGTAAAACCATTTCATCGAAAGTATATAGATCAAAATTCATTATTATATATTCAAAAGTATATATATCCTTTTTATGAGATGGATCACATTAAAGCGTCGGATGTCCCGGCATCTTTCTCTTTGACGACCATGAGTACATATCTTTTATTAGTGGTTATGAGTCTTTTCATCTGCCTTGCACTAACAAGTGTCGTATTTACCCTCATGATGTGAGCTCTAACAATATATTCCACTCCCCCTTTAGTAAGGTGGTATTTGTTCTCATGACGAAAGAAGACTGCTTTTCTATCATAAAGATAAGGACTCCCCAACACTATGCCACATATATCAAGTGGTACAACATCCAA
>JASDQU010682288.1:28853-45606 GCA_032191745.1 Picea mariana | reverse complement strand
ATTAATGAAAGAAATGTACAGAGACTGTAAAAATACAGAGTGAAAGACTCGCTAGAATGGTGGTATCTTATCTCTGAGAAGAGATGTGACAGCTACTCGCATTCGCAAGAAGATGGTTACAATGAGGCTCTGGAGGCCTTTTTTACAATAATTGGGAATGCCAAAAGTCCTAGACATCCAAAAACCTAACGCGAATGCGAGTAGCCGTCACATCTCTTCTCAGAGATAAGCTGCCACCATTCTAGCGAGTCTTTCACTCTGTATTTTTACAGTCTCTATACATTTATTTCATTAATAGAAATCATGTATTACTGTATATCTTTGACTCTTGTTATATTTCCGCTATATCTCTGTTATATTGTTGTCTCTCTTGCAATATCTCTGAATATTTCTGTGTTATATCTCCGCTCTCATTTCATGCCGAAAATAATCCGGATCAGAAGATTATAGGATAAACATCACAACCATATGCACATATACATATATTAAATAAATCAAGAAGAATAGCAAACCATAGAACACCAAAGTGATAACGGAGTTTGACAATCTTGCCTACGTCTCTGGGCCTTTGTCTCAGTGGGTGAGGGTTTCTTATTTCTGTTCGAATATTTAAAAGTACATCACAAAAGTGCCAAAAGGTTACAAAAATGATATAGTCTTGTTCTACCATATCTCTAGAACCCAACAAAAGAAGCGAAACTCAAATCGGATGACCGGAGCTCCCAGAAATGGACTGCAAAGGTGCACTCCTCAATAGCTTCCTTGCATAAAAATGCCTTTGGCTTGGAAAATATTCAGCATAAACCTGCTCTGCATCTGCTCTCATGGCCTCAAGAAGGCCTTGTTTATATATATCTGAAGTTGGTAACCATCTCCCAACTTCCCCCCAAGATCTGGCCTAAAAAAGGGCCCAATATCCCCCAATATTGGCCAAAATCTCCAAAAACAGGCCTAAAATTCATAAAAATAACTATATTATGGTTTAAAAACCACTTTCTACACATAATTTCAAGGGGCAACCCCTTTAGAGTAGACCCCTAGTCGTATTAGGCACCTGCCCATGGTTTCGGGATAAACTCCAAATGTGCTAACATCTATGCGCTAGCCCCCAACTGTTTGGCTCCTGGTTATGAGTAAGGCCATATGCCACAACTTGGAGCTCCCACGCACCAATTGCTGGTTGCAACCCTCACCAATTGCTGGTTGCAACCCTCGGTGTAGCCCCTGAACTGGTGCCCTGGTCGGCAAGCTATCCTGAATAACCGATGCTAGCTCCTACGCATCTGCGCTATCCCTTATACTCCATGTCTAGTCGTATTGCAATCCTAATAGAATCAGGGGTTGGATCCAATTCTATTATACCCGCGCACCAAATAATTCAGAGACCAGATTTATATCATATGGTTGTGTGGATATGTGTTGGGGGTTTGGGCCTGGCCCTAGTCCTAACCTCCACCAAAACTCACCATGCTCCAAAATTAAATAGTAGCACGACCATTATAGAGTAAGAACCATCCGGTAGGTGGGCTGGTAGCCCAGCCTACGTGAGGTCTTTGCTCGGACAGGAGGTCGCATGTTCAAAACTATTAGAGCCCATCAATTTTGCAACAAAAATCAACCGGTCAAGGGGTGCCACATGGCAACCCATGTCTGGGCCACGTGGCACCATACCATATGCCGAGAGCACTGATACTTGTCAATGCTTCATTCACACACATATACTAGCCATTGTACCTACCATGTAGGTGTCGTACGAATGCACCACATCATCCGTATGGATGTGCCACATGTCACCACTGCAAGGGTGACACGTGTCACTCCCTGATTGGTCCACTTGTACCTGCCACATCATCAGTTTGTATGCACAATAAACCTGCCACATCAGTTGTACGGACCCTATCATTTCAGTGCCAATCATTCCTTGCCACATCGATTGTACAATTGTACAGCCTGTACAGTCAGTTGCCACGTGGAACTGTATGGACTGTACAATCATCATTTTTTGCATGTTTGGAAAAATGAACAGATCACCATATCAGAAGCATACGATGTCTGTTTGAGCCTATTCAAGTTGCGTTGGGTTCGTATCAACGAGTCCTACAGACACATCCGTTTTGAAGCCATTACGAGAACTTTGATTTTTAGGCCTTTTTGAGCCCCATCAAGCTCCTGGATCCAATTCTCGATCACACCTCCCCACTAAGGAACTTTTGGTCCTCCAAAAGGTTACAAAATGAACCTTATAGATTACATACTCATAAGGACAAAAACAAAAACACTATGTTGTACAAAAATGATGTTATAACAGGTCATCATTTCAACATGTGTGATTACATTAATGGAAGCAAAATACAATGAAGTTGTGACATCCATTTCTGGAAAAACCAAGTGGCTGGTTTATTTCCTTCATGGTGTTCTTCTTGCTTCAATGTTAATCATTCTTCCTTTGTGAGTACATGCACAATCCTTTTGTCCTTCTTTGGACGAAGCTTCAGATTAAGCTTCCAACAATTAGCCTTTTGATGTCCACCCCTGTTGCAATATGTGCAGTAAGTTTTTGGCATCCATACTTGTTTTCCCTTCTCTTTATTCCATTGTGGAGTTGAGTCTTTATGTCTTGTGTCCTTCCTGGTTGACATAAGCTTCCTGTACATATATTGTCTCTTCCAACACTTGGCAACACAATGCTTGGGTGAATGACAAAAAGTACATGGATACATATTCCACGAGTTTCGGATTACATGATTATGATTTTTATAATCAAAAAGGGATTTGGAAAAATCATGACCATTATACCTTCCATGTTGATCTTCACTTTTCTTTGGAGATTACTTGCATTCATTACCACAATCACGGAGTGATACGCCATCACCTTTCGTGAAGTGATTCTGCAATGACTTAAGCTGGTCATTTGAAGCCTTAATTGCTTTTGATGTTTTGGACCCCATCTTGGAGGATTCTCCAATATCCTCTTCGCCATATCCCAATACTAAATAGTGAGGTCTTTCCATAACCTCAATGGGATTAGTGATACCTTGGCCCTCAATTCCAAGTCCCTTTCCTTCATAACCCATCTTGGTTAGCAATTTCAAACCTATACCTCTTGTATGTTTTTCAAATGCACCAAAACCATATTGATGGGAACAAGGATAAATTGACGAATGACCTTCACTGCATACATCAGAGATGTTTTATGAAACATATGTAGGAGGCACTTCCTTCAATCCTTCTTTGAATTTGTTTTTCTTTGAATATTTCTCTTGAACCGATCTCTTTCGTTCCAAGTAGTATTCATACAACACTTTCACCATCTTGACCATGGAAAACACCGAATTTCGGAAATCCTTATCATATTGAGAGAGTCCTCCTATAGAGTCCATTTCATCCCTTGAGATGAGCTATTCCCTGGTTAACATGCAAAACTCAAATCCAAACGTCAACTAGCTCTAATACCACTTGATCCGAAAATATCTTTTAAATGACAAGGGTTGAGTTATTTAGCATGTGTTTATTAACCATTTAGGAAGATGAATGAACAAGGAAGATTATAGAAGAAACATCACAACCATATGCACATATACAAATCTGAAATAAATCAAGAAGAAAAACAAACCATAGAACACCAAAGTGATAACAGAGTTCCACAATCTCGCCTACGTCTCCTGGCCTTTGTCTTAGTGGGTGAGGTTTTCTTATTTCTGTTCAAAGCTTTAAAAATACATCACAGTAGTGCCAAAAGGTTACAAAACTGATCTGGTCTTGTTCTACYAGATCTCTAGAACCCAACAAAAGAAAAAAACACTCAAATCAGATGACCGAAGCTCCCAGAAATGGCCTACAAAAGTGCGCTCCTCAATAGCTTCCCTGCATAAAAATGCCTTTGGCTTGGCAAATATTTAGCATAAACTTGGTCTACATCTCCTCTCATGGCCTCAAGAAGGCCTGGTTTATATAGATCTGAAGTTGGTAACCATCTCCCAACTCCCCCCCAAGATCTGGCCTCAAAAAGGGCCCAATATCCCCCAATATTGGCAAAAATATCCAAAAATAGGCCTAAACTCCATAAAAATCACTATATTATGGTTTAAAAACCACTTTCTACACATAATTTCAAGACACGGCCCCTTTAGAGTTGTCCCCTGGTCGTATTAGGCACCTGCACGTGACCTCAGGCTAAACTCCAAACGCACTGACATCTATGCTTTGGCCCCCAACTGTTTGGCTCCTGGTTATGGGTAAGGCCATATGCCCACAACTTGGAGCTCCCACGCACCAATTGTTGGTTGCAACCCTCAGTGTAGCCCTTGGAATAGGCCCCTGGTCGGCGAGATAGCCCGACTGACTGATGCTAGCTCCTATGCATCCGCGCTATCCGTTATACCCCGGCTCTAGTCGTATCGCAATCCCAATAGAATCGGGGGCTGGAGCCAATTCTGTTATACCSGTGTGCCAAATAATTTGGAGACCATAGTTATATCATATGGTCATGTGGATATGTGTTGGGGGCTGGGGCCTAGCCCTAGCCCTAACCTCTGCCAAAACTCACCATGCTCCAAACTTAAATAGTAGTGTGACCATTATAGAGTAAGAACCATTCGATAGGCGAGCTAGTAGCTCAGCCTACACGAGGTATTTTCCCGTACAGGAGGTCGCAGGTTCAAAACTATTGGAGTCCATAAATTTTGCAACAAAAATCAACCATTCAAGGGGTGCCATGTGGTAGCCCATGTCTAGGCCATGTGGCACCGTACCATACGTCGAGAGCACTACAACTTGTCAATGCTTCATTCGCCCACATCTTCTAGCCACTGTACCTGCCACATAGGCGTCGTACAAACGCACAACTTCATCCATACAGATGTGCCACATATCACCACTACAAGGGTGACATGTGTCACTCCCTGATTGGTCCACCTGTACCTACCACGTCATTAGTCTGTATGCCCAGTCAGCCTTCCACGTCAGCTGTATGGCCCCTGTCACGTTAGTGCCAACTGTGCCTTTCCATGTTAGCTGTACGACCTGTAGAGTGAGCTGCCATGTGGCACTGTACGGATTGTACAGTCATCATTTTTTGCATGTTTGGAAAAATGAACAGATCGCCATATCAGGAGCATACAACATCTATTTGATCCCGTTCAAGTTGCATTGGGTTCATATCAATGAGGTCTACACACACGTCCGTTTTCAGGCGATTCTGAGAAATTTTATTTTTAGGCCTTTCTGAGCCCCATTAAGCTCCTAGATCTAATTTCAAATCACCCATTGGACCTCAATAACCATTATACTCACATTCATTGGAAAAGTCTGACTCTTTGAAAGATATTCTGGTTTGACAATTGTCTGTAAAAACAAATCTCGGACCTTTGATGGACATTCTTTGTATACCCTAATTAGCTTTTCTTCATTGAAAGGTTCAGACACTATGGAGAAAGACTTTGGTATACTGAAGGCATATCGAATTGATAGGATTTATACCCTACACATGACCTCGGATCCTTGTTTATTCATGACGACCTTTTCTTCATGCGAATATTGTTCGACGCACCAACCTATAAATTTGGGAAAGGGGAAAGTGAATTCAACAACATACGGGACTATGGAGGCTTGGACTGCTTCAAGGAATGGTATACGCCTTCCTACATTTCCAGAAAGGTTGCTTCTCGACATAGAGATGGGAGAAATGGTGATTTCGGTGTCAAAAACATTTGAATCTCAGTCAATTAGGGCGTCTTCATTCGACACAGGGTCTTTCTCTGTTACTGAAGTTATGATAGGGTCCATCATGGTGATGAAAAATACCTGGAAATGAGAGGAAATGGCGTGCAATGGCACACTGTTGATATGCATTCAAACGAAGGTGGTCRCGCCAAGTTTCAAACGTTCCATTCTTTTGAAATAATAATAAAATACATGGAAAATGTCTTTTATATACTTTTCCAAATTTCAAGGGCGCGAGGAAGTGGTTTGGGGTAACCCGCTTCTCACCCCAAAATGCACTCAGTGGCGCCACGTGGTCCCAACAAAAAACCACGGTTTAGATTTTTGCCCGCTTTCTGAAATTATCCTTCGTGCAACTTCTCCCCCAAAAATTATCCTCGATCGTCGATCTGGAGTACTCACAATCTGCGATGTATCGGGTCCTATCACCTTAGTGCCCCCTCCAAACTTAGCCTCTTCCTGCCAGATTTACCCCCTTCTCTAGTTTGTCGGGATTCCAAATAGGTTTAACATCTTGCTAAGTCCTAAAATCTTGATTTCACACAAAAAATTTAATGGTGATAACAATCACTATCTTTTCCTTCCAAGACACCCAATTACTTGCACCTGGAAGTCTATCCTCTACCCTCAAACCTTCCACCGCCAATGCTTCCCTTTGATGCTTAAACTGATACACTCTACCCAAGAAAAATCTGAACAATTGAAATCAGCCTCAAACACACTAGTCTCAAGAGAGAAAAATGAGGCTTCCAACCAAGTGTAAATTTTCCCAATAGGCATGAAAACCAAGGCACTTTCAAATATTATTTTCCTCGTTGTTTTGGATTGAAAACTTGTTGTCCAAAAACAACCAATAGATCTGATCTTTTCCCCACAAAATTTTCCCACTAAATGCTTCTCAAATCAACAAACTCTTAGCCACCTAGGCTCTGATACCATGCAGATTTTCGAGGAACTAGAAGGCTTTCCAACAAGCCTATCTTTGACCTCTTGTTGGGCACTAAGTTTGAGATAACAAAACTGTCCTTGCTGCTAGTTTAGGACAACAAATAGGTCTGATATATTCTGCCCTCTAACAAATGATTAGATTCTGTTTTAAGGTGCCCTTGCAAGTGTTTTTCATAACTGATGTTAGCACATGCAAATACCTTAAAAACAAATAACACTCCTCTAGGATCTTTACAAACTCCTAAAGATGATATACAACTAAGCATGACAAATGAACACATGTATTTTTTGGTCAACATGACCTTGGAAAAACCCCCATGGGGAAAACCGGTTAGAGATAGATGTATATATTTGGAGATCTCAAAGCATAAGTACAACAAGAAAAACAAATACAAGTAAACTTGGTACAATAGAAACCAAACTTGGATGCTTTGAAGTTCCTTGTTGATGTGCCTGCTAGCCCTTGAACAAAGGTGCCCTTTGCCTTGGTGCACCCATCTTCTCTTGCTAAGACTCTTGAGCTCTTCCTTGTCTCTTGTATTTTCTTTGACTTGAACCTTTCCTTTTCCTTTTCCCTTTTCCTTGGACTTTGTGCCCTCTACACAAGTGCACCTCCTCTCCTTGGCTTAATGTGCACTAAGCACTTGTGGGCCTCTTCGTTAGCAAATTCTCCACCACATAAGTAAGCACCCTCTCACAAGCATAAGTGCCTCCCTCCTCTAGATGCAGCCTTCCTTAGCTTCTGTGCCCACACAAGGATGTGCTCTTCCTCTAGACTTGTGCTCCTATGCACTAGGTGCACCCTCCATCTAGCTCAAGCACCAATCCTCCATGAAATGCTCCTCAAGGTATCTTGCGCCCTTCCTCCACAAGTGCACCTCCTTTGGCCTCTCCAAACCCTCATTTCCTCTCCTCCTCTTCTCTCAACTTTCTCAAGTGAAGAATGAGCCTCATACTTACCCTTTTCCTTGCTTTAGCCTCTCTTTGGCCAAACCTAAAAGACCAATGGCCTAGATTCAATCTAGCCATGTCTAATCAATGGGTGAGATTTAATCTCAAAAATATCACTTAGAAAACTCACTTTCTCAAGTTTTCTTAGTTTGCTTTAAGTCTATTAATTCACCCACAAAGTGAATTAATTGTCACTTTATGGATTAAGTGACATATTTCACTTTTGACTTAAATCTCCTAAGTCAAACTAAAATTAGAACATAAAGTAAAGTATTAAGGGTAATGGTCTCCCCCTTTGTGTTTAGAGACTCATAAACACAAGGGGACCACTTTCCAAGGTACCCAAAACTAAACACTCCCTCTTACCGAGGAAAGTATCACTCACCCCTCCAATCTCATCCTTGCACTAGACATCATTTCCTGCTGGAAAATACTCAGTGAGTATGGATGTACCCTGATCATCAAAAGTGATCTCTGACTATGATCTTCTCGACCTGTATGATCTGTAAATGGAATTCCATCTCCACCTATTCGAGATCTCCTTGAATCAAAGTCTTTCTTGATCCAAGCATTGATCTTGGCATCTCACCAAAGATCCTAGCCTTGGAATCTCACCAAAGGTCACTTCTCTTGGCATCTCACCAAGAGTCTCATCTCTTGAAATCTCACCAAGAGTATCAGTCTTGGCATATCACCAAGAGTATATGGATCTTGACATCTCACCAAGATCTTCACCTTGGTCTCTCACCAAGTGACTTTCGCCTAAAGTGGAATATGAAATTGATCTGCTTGTCTCCATAGCCAAGCGAGAGTCAAACCTCTCTAGCACCCAACTCACACTCATCAATCTTTGATGCTATGAAACCTAAACCAGAAGAACCAGAGGATCCTAAGGAGGGGGGGTGCCTTTTCCATTTACATATGTGGGTGAAGAGGACCCTGTTGCATTTTATTGTTGATGGGAGAATCTAGAATAACCTCATCTCAACAAAGGTTGACAAGTAGTTTGGTTTGATGACAACACCACACCCGCATCCATACAACATCATATGGATTTGCTAGGGATGACATATTCATGTCAACCAATAATGTCACCTGTCATATGACATCAAGCCCTTCAAGGAAGAGGTATTGTGTGATTTTTCCCCACTGTAAGTATTTGATGTTCTATTAGGCCAACCATATATGTGGAGGCGTCATGTTGTTTATGAGTCTCGACCCTGTAGCATCATTGTTACTCTTGGGAGTCATCCCTATAGGATACAAGAGGTAGTTTTGACTACTCTGTCGACTAAAGAGTGTCGCAAATTAATCTCTCATACCACAAAGTTTATCCTTTTAACAATCTGGTGAGAAAATAAGGAAACTACAACCACTGCAGCCTCAACCCAAGACCCTTCTATCTAGCAGAAGAAGATCAACAAGATTGTAGAAGAGCACCAAGATATTCCTACTGCACCTACGGGGGTTCCTCCACACTGCTTAGTCAAACCAAGTTATGATAATCCCTTCATGTTATTCATGTTTCATCTTCACCGACAAAGTCCTCCCACACTCAGGAAGATCATGCATCCAAATTGATTAAACGAATCCAACCCCTCCAACAACAAGTTCATAACAACCTTCAATAAGCTAAGCAGGACAACTTATTCAAAAAGGAAAGCATCTCACCAAGGTTCAGATTCAACAAAAGCTTCCTCGGGGACTTGACACAATGGATACCATTTCTTCCTAAAGGGGGAGGATTGATCCAAGCGGAAATCGGTGGCCACCCACCTATTCCACTGGCTCAAAACAGGGGTTTCCACCTTGACAGATTTTCTATAGCTTTTCGAGTCCTAAACTTCCCGTGTCATTTTCAAGCCCTAAACAACGTTTTTTGGGCACCCCAACGAGCTATCGTGTGCCCCAAACGGAGGTCGTATGCAAACGTTACGCCCTTGGGAAGTTGATGTATCAACTACCTCCATCGGGGCTCGCAAACCTTTTGGTGTTTCATCTTCCGGGGTTAGGGTTTTGGATTTTCTTTATGTTAAAAAGGCCTCTAGAGCCTCATTATAAACATCACCATCTTCTTGCAAATGAGTGTAGCCATCACGTCTCTTCTCATAGATAAGCTGCCACCATTCTAGCAAGTCATTCTCTCTGTAATTTTACAAATTTTGTACATTTTCTCATTAATAAAAATTATGCATTATTGTATTTTTGTGTTTATTATAAGACCTATGTATATTTTATTCTTATATTTCCGCCTTCATTTCGTTCTCAAAATAATCCAGATAAAAAATAGTTTACAACAACTTCCACAATGATATGCATTGTAGAGCCAACCCAGATGTAAGTGTATAAAAATGCAATCAAAATGTTGAACATATGTATTAACTAATAAATTGTGTATTGAAATCTGATATTATTATCATATTATAATGATTCTATCAAAGATAAAGAATAAAAAGAACTTTATGAACATTTGTTTAATGAACCCGTGTTAATTTTTTTTATGATGACAATAATATAAATTAAGTAAAAGAATATTAAAATATATTTAATAAATATAAAAATAAATTTTTTTGATGATGACAATAATATAAATTAAGTAAAAGAATATTAAAATATATTTAATGAATATAAAAATAAAAATTGACGGGGTTAGGGTATGTATATTGTTGGAAACTAAGTAGTCAAATCACTTCATGGAGTGGGTCTTTTGTTCCACAAACTAGGAGTCTCATATATCAATTTGATGTTTGGCAAGAATGAGACCTTAAGATTAGTCTATTATTGTTATTATTTATAAAGCATTGTATAGTATCGTTTTTTTCTCAACCTAAAATGCCGTTGAACATGTGGTTGCACCTAGAGGGATTATATTAAATGATCTCATGATATGTGCATACATAAGTAGATAAAATCCCACCCCCCCGTCCTTCAATTTCCAAGCCCAAAGGGGTTGGATTCATTGGTTAGGAGCAAGGAGGTTTTCACTAATGGGTAAGGTTCAATTTTCGTGAGGGTTGTTTCTTGAGCCATGGGGTTATCTTGAGGTAATGGTTGGACACATGGTTGCACCTAAATAGATTATATTAAGTGATCATATGACCGATGCACACATAAGTTGATCAAATCTCACCCCCATGTCCTTCAAAATTTTGATGTCATAAGGTAATAGCCCATGTAGTAACAAAGAGGGATTAAGTTCCTCCCGACCAAGGTTCAATCCCTATCAAGGAAATGTGGCTCATAGTGGCTTGGTTGGTGGCTCATGTGGCTAAATTTTCTTTTCGATCATTTTTGCCCAAATCTGAATAAAAATTTAGAAGAATTGTTGGAATTACAAATACTTATTGTTGAGATTACACAATCCAAATACATTAGAGTTTTTTTATATATTGAATCTATTTTTACAATAAAAAAAATAAATTTAGCAATGAAAACTTCGCAATTCTAACAATTCTTTTATAACAAAATTTCGATGACAAATACCCAAAAAACAAATCATATAACATTTGGATTTCTCCTACACGTACACAATTAGGAAAATACTAAAGTAGAGACCTCTACTTCGGGGATGATTTTAAGGATGAAAATTTATTTTAAAACGTAGTTCAACCTTGACGAATCTTACTAATCCTTCATATGCCAACTATAAAATGTTTGGTGATATTTTTGAAAAAATATTCAAATTTATAAGGATTTTATATAGTTTGTATAAAGTTTTGGCAATTTTTAAGGTAAAATAATTTCATCCTATAAAATTTACGTAAATTATTTTTAGAATAACGAATCTTTTTTTGGAAAAAAACATGGAAAATTAATCCATACGCAAAATTTAACCCTTAAAAACATCCCTGCTCTACTTTCAAATTTTTAAAAATCGAAAGAAAAAAATAAATACACAGTGAACATATTTAAGTTGATAATTATAAATCAAATTCAAGCATATACATTAATTAATGAGAAGTAGGTTAAGTCGCTCTAATGACAAAAGCGGTCTCCTCATATCATACAAAGATTCATGGTTTTGGAAAATGAAACCCCTGTATATTGAGTGGACTATATGAATTGTTTGCTTATATTAAAATATTTAGAATATGAATCCATTCATGAAAATCCCAGTGTTCTTTTCGTTGCCTCTCTCTTTCAGCATGCATAGATTTTTTTTGAGAGTCCAACCTATGGGATGCTTCCACTTGAGTATGTGGATTAAACATTACAATATCGATATCAACTTGTCTACATTTCAGGGACCTTCAAATGATATCACATGTGTTTACTAATGTGGTTAACCAAATAGGAAAGWTGTAGTAATGTTATATATTGGTTGGACACAATACATCCCTATATATGTTATTATCTCATGATGTTCAGTTGGTGAAGCAATAATTAACGCAAAAGGGTGAGGACAAGGTCATAAAATCGCCAACAGAGATTTCCAAGGAACACTTGTAAGCATGAAACTCTTTGAGTGACGGGCACTCCACTTCTTTGATTGATGGAAGGAGGAGATAACATTTGGACCAGCAGGAGAGACGTTCAACAATATTTATTTCTCTTCCCAGACATAAAGGCAATCAAGTTGCAAGCTTCAAATTTAATTGCCACGTGGACCAACTCCCATATATATATATATGTGAGAACACCTTTCTAACTTTCCATGAGAAGACACAATTATCTAGTTACATAGGATAATGATGTTCATAACTTCTAATTTTTGCATGTTGATGGTTTATTTGCTTAGATTTACACCAAACAAATTATCATGAAATGATAAGAAGATAATGATCCAATCCCCAAGAGGACTTTGTGTATGTCACATGTTCTTGTAGTACCTTTCATCCCCATAGTTAGAGTTGGTTCCATTTACTTGTTATGTTGTTTGAATATGACTTTATGTGGAAGAACCATTCATGATTAGTAGCATGGCCCATCACCCACAACCACATGTAGGGATGGAGATGATAGTGTTTGGTTTTTTGGTGTTAAATAATTGGTTCTCTTTCTATGCACATGAATTATGTTTGTCCTTTTGACTACATACATGCTTCTATTTTTATGGAATAAATGCTTTTAAATGATAGGAAATGGGTATTTCAAATCTAATCTCTCTCTTAAGTTAGACCCCACATTAACACTAAAAATAATAAAAGAATACTCGTAGTATTGTATCCACATGGATGACAACGTGATATTTGTATACTTCTTAATTAAATATTCAAGATAAAGATAGTCTACATGTTATAGTAAGAGATTATGTATTGAGGTACCATTGTCTTTAATAAAATAACATATTTATGTGTACGAATACTATAATATCATCGATGTAATAATATAACTAATATCAATATATTAAATTATATTTTATTTATTAGTCCTTTCTCTAGGAGTTTTTCTAATGACTAGTTTGTAGTTGACCAAATTTTTTAGTCCTTGTGTAAGAGAATTATAGCCATGAGATTCAACTAAATATTCCATTCCTTCCCGTTCATAGTCATCGTCTAATATTTCATATGTATATTACAATGTCATTAATTACTAATTAAATTATTATTTTAAATAATTATACTTTTATTGTAAAGTCACGTATTTTTGTTTAAAAGACATGACTCTACTCATCTATGTGCATTTAAATACATTGTTGTACATTGAACAAGATATCAAATACTAAATTTATTAAATAATAATATATATTTTATATATATCAAGTATTAAGTTTCGAAGTGGTATCAGAGTGAAAATCTTGGTGAAAGCCAAAAGCACATGCCTTCAAAGATGGAAAATATCATTCTTAAAAACATGGAAATTATGGAAAATATGAGCAACACTCTCGAAGAAATGAAAAATTCTTTGAAAGAAATAATAGAAGAACAATTAGAGAAGGCAATCTTGGCATACTTAAAGGAGTAGAGAAGTTTCCGCCAAAACCAAATCTCGCGTTCTCCATCATCTGAATTGCCAGAGGGACAAATATACGATGATGATGAAAGCGATAAAACCAATGATGGTGTTCTAGAAGACCTATATGTACAAGCATCAACTTTGAATAACAAGGACAAGAAGACAGATTTAAAGGTTGAAAATCTCATCGAAGATGAAAAGAAGAGCCTTAAACGGAAAGCTGAGGAATTTAGTAACGACTCAAAAGTAGTGAGAAAGGAGGAAAACGAGACATCAACAATAACTATCCCATATTATGCCTGTCTCCATCACCCACTTTTTCTTTCCAACTCCCTCATTTTATCCCACAACCCAAATTCGAGATACGCTAACAACCACTCTCTATGGATTTACAACGACAAAAACAAGCACTCAGTACCTGCTATTCCTGAAGAGTTAAGAAGTGATGTAAAATCCTTGCACAATGACAAAAATGAGTGTGTATATTCCTTCACTTTGATCGATGAGAATGGCCACAAAATGTATGATGTGAGTGTGTGTGATTTAAGAGAAGGAAACTTTTAGTGGAAGAAACTCACGCCCTTGCCTATCTTGGAGGAACAATCTATGGTGAGTCATTCTTTTGACAATGGTGGTTGTTTTACAAATATAGTGTGGCTTCTAAGAATTGTCTATGACCCAAGAGAGGACTTTGTTGTGTGGGACGTTCATAGGAAGAAACATAGTGGCTTTGGTTCCTTTTACGATCCATGCAATGGCAGATTCAAAACTCAGGTACAAAAAAAATCAAGCATGCAAGAGAAAACAATTCTATATGTGTGAAAATGAGGGCAATGAATATTCAAAAAATTCTAATGGAGAATCCAAAATTCAAAAAATCTAACCATCAAAATAGCAATGCCTTGATAACAATGCTTCGAGGACGAAGCATTYGAAGGAGGGATGACTTGTAATATACTRTATGTATATTACAATGTCATTAATTACWAATTAAATTATTAATGTAAATAATTATACTTTTATTGTAAAGTCATATCTTTTTTATAAAAGGCATGACTCTACTCATATACGTGTATTTATACACATTGTTATACATTAAACAAGGCAATGAATAAAAWWWTTATTAAATAATAATTTATATTTTATATATATCGCGTAAGTCAACTGTGTGTGAAACCTGCGTCCCGCTGTCTGTTGGGGAAGTAAGGCCCAGGGCAATCAACCTGAAAGTGACTGACTGATAGAAGGCCAGATAAGGAAGGAGATCCATAGAAAGAATCGTGAGTGGTTCATGTGCTTGATCTGTATGCTGTACATACAGGGTAGGTTGTTCCTGGTCCTGCCATCATGCATGCTGCTGGCTTTATGCTTTCAAAGGGAGTCCCCTGAAATTAATTCAAGGAGTGGTAAGGGGAAGGTGGCCAAGTATTAAGCTTCCACATTGACATAAGAACATTTGATTTTGATAATCTCTTCTAGTATTTAGTCTAGGATTGTTGGTTAGTGAAAAAACAAACACAAATTATTTCCACTAATTCTATATTGGCTTTCATAATACCCTTCCTGGATATTCCACTGTGAATGTGCCATTCCTCCCAGTTCACAACCACCACTAGTAGAGGATTTTATTTTGATAATATCTTTGGGTATTTAGTCCAAAATTGTTGGTTAGTGAAGAAACGATCGAAAGCGTGGGTGTTGGTTAATGAAGAAACTTGGGCATTTGTATTTAATTGTCACAACTAATGAAGGTAAGCTTCTATATATTTTCCTTTGTTTTTAATTTACCATTTTGAGTTGGGAAGGCCTATGCATAATTTGTTGCAGCATTGTTATGGATGAGATGTAGATGAAAGATAAAATCATATGCACATGGAAAAAGCAATATTATGGTATTGGTTTTGAATATGAAAAACCATATTTAGATTTAAAGTAAATGAAAATTGATTAAACTCTTAGGGGAAACATACGGTGATCATATTGGAAGGGATTTATATTAAATTAAGCATGAGGCTAGGAAACCCATGTTATGTTTTGTAAAGGAATGGATTATAAGAATGCATCGAAGGAATGTATGTAGATGTGGTGTAGGCAAGATATCAAAATGTAAAATATAAATGAATYTGCACATATTTAGCATCATTTACTAAAAGCGRTTGTYAGCGGAATTATATGATAATAATTCTGTTACATTTTATCATTAATCTRGGTTTGTAAACTTAAAATGTGTCAGRYRCAATATATGCRGAGATAATCTCAAAGTGTCTAACACACSATTTTATAATGAACTACGAAGMAAAATATYAGAATTGGTTGTTCATCTAACAATGAATATTTTAAGGTAGAATTGCAGATTGAATATATATCTTTATATTCAACATTACTCCATTGGATTCACTCTATAAGTTAGATTGACAACCTTCAATTGAAAATATAAACAACAAAATTGAGAAACTAATACATGCAGGAAATATGTCTATCATGAGTAGTTTTCAACCAATGAAGAATTGGCGACCATTAATTGCATAGGCTGCAACTCTYAGAATTCCTTATTCAGAGGATCGCCATTTAAACTGACAGAAAAACAAGCATGAGAATCCTATTCCAACAAGAATTAGTTTGATCCACACAATATAAATAAAATTACAATGCAAAAATTGAAGAAACTCATGCAACGAAAGGAAACTATCGAACATATAACATAGGGAGGGGGCCCTGCCTCCCTTGGCATACACTGCCAATAAAGACTATAGTAGAGAGATCTTGATCTGCAACAAGTTCTTTATTCCATAATTATCCCCCCAATTACAATGATCCTCCTTACATTTATACATATAGCTCACATCTCATAGAATGGAAGTGGTTACAACAAAATGAAACTAGATCCAAAATGCATGGATCTACAACCAACAAAAACTTGATTAAGGGAATGGAGGTTAACTAATGGTTGTTGGATATGTTTGAATAACATAGAAGAACAACAACATGAACCTTGACAAAACCAATATTTCCAAATTCGTCCACAAGATGCATAACCACCTGAATATCGAGGCACTATAGGATTTATGGAAAAATTCATCTTGAAGATTCACCCATATCTCCCAAATCGTATCTAGTTTTGGAAATCTGCACAGAAAATACTCAATTTGGGGCATTCTACACAAAACCTATGTCTTTGGTTTTCCCAATTTGTCTTCATCTGTCCAGAAATATTGTGGTAAAACTACTTCTAGAAACA
>JASDQU010682287.1:23735-37647 GCA_032191745.1 Picea mariana | reverse complement strand
AGGAACTAGAGGTTGAGGCTCCAAATCTTCCTCTGTCTCTATCTTCTTTATTCCTGAGTTGGTCAACTACCAATATGTTAGACTCTATTTCCAGGGCTGCATCTTGCATATGAGCCAAGGAGGTAGCTCTTCTCTCTCTTAACATGAGGAAGAAGTCGGGGTCAAAAGCATTAGCATATGTGATTTTGGTAGAGGCCTCTATAGGCTTTATCTCAGTAGGGATCTTATTGTACAACTTGTTGAATCTTTTGGAGAAGTCAGAGACAGACTCTCCCTCTTTTCTCTTTAGTGACCCGAACTCTATGATAAAATACATTAAGCCCTTTTTATCCCCCCATTGTCTCAAGAATACATCATTTAAAGCCTCAATCCCATCAATGGATCCAGGGTTCAGGGCCCTGAACCACTTTATGGCTTCTCCATCAATATTGTGGACCAAAATCCTCATCCACACATCCTCATTTACTATGGCATAGTTATCGGCGTAACTATAGAAAGTTGCAAGGTGCTCCTCTGCAATGATATATCCCTCCCCCATAAACTTAGATAGCTTCTTAAGGTAGCCACCAGTTGGGAGGGAATTAATAGGCTAAGGTAAAATGATAGGGGCGTATCTGGTGGCTACTATAGCATCCATTCTATTTTGGGTGGGATTATCTCCTGCCATGGGATTGTGAACAGGAGGAGAACCAGGAGGGGATGGAACTCGGGCAAGGGAGGTTAGAGGTGTACTTCTGGGAACAAAGGGAAATGACCAAGGCTCTGGATAAAAGGCCTCAAGGCTCGAGGTAACAAAGGTTTCCCTCTCTGTCAGAGCAACAACTTTCACAAAAGGAGGAGTAGTGAAACTGGGAGAGGGGAAATCAGCAGGAGCACTTCCAAAATTCAAACTTATAGAAGCTCCAAAAGATGGTGTAATAGGAAAGTGAGAAACAGATACTGGAGTTGCTATAGGAGGATGGTTAAAATCATCATAAATACCTGGTTCAGCAGCTGAAATACCTTCCTGAAGTATCTTTCGTCTTCTTATGACTTTCTCTAGGTCACCTTCGGGTGTTGCTAAAGGTAGATGTGGAGTGGACCTCATGTGTCTACCCTTAGAAGCCATAGCTGAAACAGTGGATTCATCTCAATGGAGTCACCATAGTGGTATCGCCAGGTGCACAGTTGCAATGTTTGATGTACTAAGTCATGATGCACCTTCAAAACCAGTAAGCTTTGTCATTCAATCCCAGGGAAAATCTTCAATTCATCCCTGGAAACAGCACCAGAAATGTTAGCACTAGAAGTCACCTTCAGATTGCGTCGGAGATAAGCCTAGTACCCATCAGTTTGTATGTCACAATGAATAAATTAAAGGAGGTCAAATGGGTGAAGACTCAAGAAAATATCGCTTTAACTCAGAAATCTGGACCAAACAATGCATGAACAAGTGAGGTCGTGCTTTAACTTTAGACAGTAAATTGTAGTAAAGGGTGAGTAGGGGAAAGAACTGGTGAGGAAATATAGAGGTCTGCTATGGATATCGGGTCTTCCAGCAGCCTAAGGAGGAAAAATCTTCGAATACAAGATCTTCTTGAACCCAAAACTTCAGGAAACTGAAAACATCGTAACAATATTGCAATCAAACATACATTACAATATAGTCACAACAACTCGACTGGATCACCCATGCCCAAGTCTTCAATATCAGAAGCAAAAGAGATGATAAGAAAGATGACTATCATTAAAAAATAAGTCTCAAATGGCAACACATAACTAGAGAACCAGAGGCTTCATTAAAGTTTTACAATACGGGAGCTTAGCTCAACCATCGACCATAATAAAATATCAAAACTAAGTATTTATACTCAGAACCACCACCACCACCAAGAGTGTGACCTAGCTACTACAATAAAAGATTTGTGTCTGCATCTTCTTCTGTCAGTCTGCACTTGCATTCTTTTGTCATACGCGATCTCATATCAGTATGGGATTTGCAATAGAAATCGTTGACATGGTAACTTTCGGTTGACAGTCTTCCTCCACGTCCAGCTCTTCCATGCTTTCCATTTATGGGGTGAGATGAGGTTTCAAAAACCTCCCCCATTTTCATTAACTACTTTCATTAGGATCGGGACAGAGCCTGACACCCATGAATTCTCCAGGAGACGTTCATGACTCCTCCAAGTCAATCCCAATGCCTCGAAACCATACAAATCCTCTGATGAGACCAAGATGAGCACTTTCGGCCCTTGGAACAGCTCCTATCCATCGCTCAACATGACCTCGGGCCATGACCTTATGCATATCTGATATGAAATTTTGGGATCTCGCATTTCAGGAGCCTTCACTCCCCTTGATTTCAAATATTATGATGCTCGATCCAATGAAACGCCCCATCTAGATCGATGATCGAACTCACTTTAGATTTGACGACAATGATCATTTCCTTAAACAATCTTAGCCATCCGCTGCTCAATAGGTGCTTTCCCCCTCTTTATGTCCCTGATTCCATATGACTGCGGGCTGTGATCCTAAGCCCAACTCTCAAGCGCATCATGATGTTGCATTTCGCGAACTCACATTATGCTCCATGCTCAAACCTTTGAGTCATGAAATCACAATCTCTTGGATCAGGTGCCACATGTCTCCTCCGATCAGACAACCCAGATGAATATCAACATTTCAGGATCTTGGACCATCGACATTTCTCACTTGAGATTTCCTGAAATAAATTTCTCCATGATTCAATCTTGCACCACATTTCCTTCTGAAATAGATGACCCAGATCAACTTCACGTTTCATGAGTCCTCATGACTCTGCCCTTTGAATTCTCCATCCTTCAAGTCAACGAAATGATAATCTGTTGCCACCTATCCTCCCCAGGATTCACGGTTAGGATTGGCCTTGCGATTTCAAAACTCTATCTAATGCTATACTTCATGTAACTATATGATCCCGATTGCTCGATGGTCATCGATCTGATCTGCCTAGTGGATCTCTGCCATTGAAAGATGACCTACTCGCTCACTTGATTTGAGTCCATATCATACCACTCTAAGTGTTGCACTTGGGCCTATGACTATGGCCTCTGTACATGAATACTTGGATGAATGAATGAGGCATCAGGAAGGAAACATGATCAGTGATAGAGGTAAAGAGCGAGAAGTGATCGACCATAAAGAAAACAAAAAATCTTAGGGCTAACACCTCTCAGGTAGGAAAAAAGAGGAAAAGAAATCAATCGAAATGAAAAAAATTACGATGGTTCTGTAAAAGGAGGAAAGATAGGTACGACTACAGACTCAGGTAAAAACCCCAAATTCACAAGACTCTAACAACTTTATGTGATAAAAAAATGCATAAGATACAAGATTTAGCAACATGCACAACAATATCCAGCAAGCATGCATAATATAATGTTTAGTTAGATGATAATTAAAATACATAGCGGAGTACATTCATACATAGATAATAATATCACAATAGAGAGAACTTATCTTTATAAAAAAGAGATACCAACTGGATGAAAACCAAGGACGTTCCACCCAACCGTAGAAACCACTGCTCCAAATATCAACAGCAGTGTCACCCTCGAGCCAGGGATATGAATCCACAAGGACAGTTCCAGAGTATACTTGGGTTCCCAAACCAGTCATCTCTCAAGCTCTCACAGGTTTCCCAGCACCCACAAAAATCAAAGTACCCAATGCTCTTCTACCCAGCCTGTATCACCCAAGAGAATGGACCTCCACCCTTCTCTACCACGTAGTCCCTCAGGCAATCCTTCTCCTTTATTTTGGGTCCTCCAGCATAGTTGGTCTAGAATCTCAATGCTGGAACTCTCAGGACTCATAGTTGTGAGAAAAACAGGGCACAGGCCAATGCATCTCAGACATGCAAGCCCCAATTCATGGCTGGAATGCACCAGCTACCATTACAACCAACTATCTCATGGCTAATTCTCAACAGTTCATTTCCCTTTACCAAGCCAAGACGCAGGTGAGGATGAATCAATGGATGGGTAAGTGAGTGCATGGAAGGGTGTGAGGGAAATAATGGTATGAAATTCAGAAGGGAAGGAGCGAACGATCCAACTACCAACGAACAACCCCACAATCAAACTAGGGATGGATTTAAGTATCTCTCGTGGGAAATCAAGATCCTCCTGGCCTTCCCCAAGAATCTCACATAACCGATCCCCTTACTTAGAAAAAAAGGGTAATTAAAATAGGAATAAACACTTAGCTTCTCAATCCCCCTCTCTTGTGGAATCATATCCCCCTATAACTCTAGTCCTTGTACATCTAGTAGCCAACCATGTATTTATTATTATTAATGATAAAAAACATTACATGTCTTGGGCACACTGGCCTTTTAATAATTGTTTGGGTACTCTGGCCTCTCAACATTGTAACAATACATTATTTAAAATGGGGGTTCAAAACCTAGGGTGTTACTTTAGCAGAGGTCATCAAACAATTGGGATTTTCGACAACACCACACCTGCAGCCATACAACATCGGGTGGCTTTGCCAGGGACGAGATCTTTGTGTCAGCCAACAGTGTCGATTTTCATGTGCCATCCAGCCCTTCAAGGATGAGTTATTATTTGATGTTTCCCCACTGGATTTATTTGATTTTCTCTTGGGCCAACCATATATGTGTAAGCTCCATGCTATTTATGAGTCTTGACCCCACAGTGTCATAAGGCAAGCAGCTCATCAAGATGCAGATTCAGTAAATGCTTTTCCCTCTCCCTCGGGAACTCAACGCAATGGATACCATTGCTTCCTAAGGAGGAGTATTGATCCAGGTGTATATCAGTGGCCACCCACCTTTTCCAACTGGATCAAAACAATTTTCTAGCCATTTTGGTAATTTACTATTTTTAGCAGTTTTTAACTTTCGAGGCCATTTTGAGGGCCTAAATGAAGATTTTTTTGGATCGATATTCTCAAAGATAATTAAAGGATCTGATTGAGACCCCTAAATGAATATCATCGAAGATACATTTCCAATGAGCTATCATGCACCCCAAATGGAGATCGTATGCCAAAGTTACGCCCCCAGGAAGTTGATACACCAAACTACCCAAAACGGGGTCCGCAAAATTGTTGGCTTTTCATCTTCCAGGGTTAGGGTTTTGGATTTTCCTTATGATAAAAAGAAATTTTGATCCTCATTGTAAAATCATATTCTTGTGAATGCGAGTATCTGACACATCTCTTCTCAGATATAAGTTTTCACCATTCTAGTGAGTCTTTCACTCTGTATTTTTACAATCTTTGTACATTTTCTCTCATTAATAGAAAATTGTGTATTATTGTATATTTGTGTTTATGGTTGCATCTCTGATACATTTATGTTATATTATTGGATATCCAAGATATTTCTTTACATTGATTTATTATATCTCCGCTCTCATTTTGTTTCCAAAATAATCCAGATCACCCAAGTCAGAGACTTACTGGTTCTACAGGGCAGTTGTGGCCTTTAACACTTCTTTTTGTAATGGAATTTACGCTCCCCTACATGGGATAATAATGTAATGGGTCTACATAGATCATAGTTAGGTCAATTTCCTTAGGAATTCATTATTAGAGGAGTCCCTTTCACTTAGTGTTTTTTTTTCTCAGGTTATTAATTTGGCCTAACCAACCTTATTAATTTCCCTTGAGTTTTTCACTCCCACAAATAATTCCTCCAAAGTGGTGAAAGGAGTTCTAATGGTCTATCCCTCTGGTAGATACTATATAGGAATGTTTTAAATGACCATGCAATACATATCCTAAAGTTTTGCAGAATTTTGTTGAGTCTAGATAGGTTTTTTTTAATTTATTAAAATTGCCTATGTATGGGTAATTTTAATTATTTTTTTATTAAAAAAAATGAAAAAACTAGGTGCTTGGGATTTTGATAGGGGTATTTGTGCTCAAAATAAATGGACTGAGACCCCCTACACCCTTGGACCAATTTTTAGCTCAATTTAACAAGTTTTTCTAAGTGTTTGTCCATGAGGAGTCTTGGTCAGTCCAAAACAACAATTTAATTACTAGTCTTGACATAGTCAAAATGTCAATTTTTGTTACTTTGAGCTAAATGGTTAGAGATAAGGTGGGATAAATTACCCAAAACCATACAAAATCCATCCTAATGCCTTTCTTAATATTTTATACCCCCTTCACTTAACATTCACTTCATTTCACTTGCTACCCTAGGGGATTTGCACCCCCCTTGAGGAAGATGTTGTCCCAACTCAAAAATTTAAAGGTGAAACACATCCCTAACCCATAGTGTGCCCTCCCTAGTGCCTAAAATTGGTTTTGGGTGATCTAAAAGGGTATTAACCACCCCCCCTCACTCATCCCTCACCCTCCACTCATGCTCAAAACCCTAAAAGTGTGCCCCCCTTGAGATGCTCGGTTTTGCTTGGGTGTTGACACTTGGAAAGCATCCAAGAGGGGTATCTTTGACTTCCCAAGTATAAATAAAGGCCTTCTCTCCCTCATTTCTCACCAATTCTTAGAGTATTGTTACTATACCTAAATCTCTCTCACTCATCTCCCACTACTCTCTCTTCCATCCTCATTTCTTCTTGCAATTTCTTGTTGCAAGTATTTGCATGCACTCTTTGGAGGGAATTTCATGGTGCATTGGGAGTATTCTTGATGCTCCTCTTGATCTTTGTTTGAGGTGATATTGTTGCTACATTTTTCGTTGTGGTTTATTTTCTTTCAAATCTAATCTAGGATATCCCAAGCAAAGTATTTTGCTTGGTTAAGTTTATGGTAGTATTTCTATGGACTTAGTGAGTAGTTCATATGGTATTGCAAAGTACTTTGCCTTTTCAATTTCATGTGCTCACCTCCTTATTCTTTTGTAGCTAGATCTCACTCATTTGTAGGTCACTAAGGGTTTGGAGAAGAAATTTTCAAATTTGGGAAATTGCTTGTTCAACTAAGGGATTCCTCCATTAGTTTTTTGGTCTAACTTATTTCATTTGTTTGAGGTTTTGTGGTTGTTTTTCAGATTTGAAATGGGCTTAAAATCATTATCTATATTCATATTTTTGTATTAAAAATTTATGTTTTCACTAACATAAATGTTTTGAGTTGTTTTGTACATTTTACAACATTTCCAAAAATCTTTTGCTTGCTGGTTTTTCTAAATTCTCGCTAGGACAAGGGGAGGTGCTACCCGTTTTGGGCCACAAAAAACTCAATAAGAGCCTCCAATAGTTGGGTAACATATTGCCCCTTTCTCTCATCTTTCTTACGCATTGTAAGTAATCCCAAGGGAGTCCCAAAAGGTCTTGCATTTCTCCTCTTTTAAATTTCTACAATTTAATTTATTAGTTGTTACTACATCTTGGAGTGTGTTTGTCCTAGCCAACCCCCAAAACCATAAGGCTGGGAATAATTTTTATTTTCTATAATTTTTGTTCATTTGTTTGCCCCACTTATCATTAGGACAAGGTTTAGAGGCAAGGTTTCTTTCAAGCATTTTCCTTTTCATGTTTTGAACCCACTTGTGCACAAAATCAGAAGGCTTTGTCCTCCATCTTGTGCACTTGTTTGAGGCTACTAGTTTAGTTTATTTCAAGTAATTTTAATTTTAATTGTTTTCCTACACCTTGGAGTGTGCTTGGATTTTCCAATCCCCAAAATCGTAAGGCTAGATTAGTTTGTGGTTTCTTTCTTTCACATTTCTCAATAATGATCTAATCTAAGTAAAGAAGTAATCATATGCTAGTTTAGGCCCATGGAGGCATTGTGATTTTTTTTTCTTATATTTCTCATAATTGCTATCTACTTTCATTTTTGGGTATTTTACATTCAAGCATACTTTCATTTATCTTTCCAAGTACCTTATTTTATTGCAATTCATTTAAGTTTTAAGTACTCTAGCTTAATGGTTTAAATATTTTATGTACTTTTCTTCCATCTCTTGCAACCTTGTATGATCTTGTGGTTTAAGGCAAACACTTAATTTCTCTTGCAAGTTAATCTTCATATTTGATTTCATTGCATTATATTTCAAGTACTTGGCATCTTTCAAGCACATCTTTCACAACAACACACATTGCAATCACCTTAACTTAATCTAAACTAACTCAATTTACCTTAGTCTCTTAGGACCTAAAATCAACTAGCTTAATAGGTCACCTTTTACTGACCCAACTTTGCCATCAAAATGAGAATTTAAGGAAGAAATTGGAGGTGCTAGATCGGGGACGATCTCACGGTGTTTGGCATCCTTCCTGTGGAGTACTTATATTCTTGGGTTGACCTATGGAGCTAGGGTGGGTGCTTGTTTGCCTCACTTATTGAGCACCCAACAACTCTTTTGGTACAAGAGGGGGGAGTTCTTGGGTTGTCACTTAGTCTAGGATTCACTTCTAACTTAACAAACTTAATAATATTAAATTTAATCCACTCAACCTTGGGAATCTTGTTGAACATATATTTATGGTTTATGCTTTAGTATACATTGCAAGCTCTTAAATCTTTATATTTCATGCAATTTACTTCCAAGCATTGTGAGGTGGACTAAGTAGTTGGAAAGTTGCGCTTTAGCCCTTGGAGGCCTCTTGTTCATGCTCAACTTTTGAGTTGAGTTAATATTTGATGTGATTGGACTCCCTCATTGAATTTGTGCATCTCTCGGAGGCTTATTCTTTGTTGGAACTTGTTGTTGTGTATTCCATTGAAGGCTTCTCCTTGAGTTGTGCATCCCTTGGAGGCACTCTTGTTTAGGTAAGTTTCCTTGTGTGTTATGGTTGTATTCCCTTTGAGTACATATCTTTCACTTGCACATTAAGTCTCTTAACAAATTAGTATTTGGTTAGTTATCTTTCTTGTATCATTTATATATCATGTATCTTCATTGTTGTATCTTTCAATTGTAACTTTGTGGATATTTAGTTCTTGTATTCTTTTGTGTCTAATATAACCTTGTAATCTCATATTTAGAATTCTTTGTATCTCTTGTTATAATCTTTGTAAAACGAAACTCCCTCAAGCATAGTTGACCCCTTGCCCAATCATAGGCACTAGTCTTAGAAGACTTAGGGAAATGCTTTATTTTGCATTGAAAGACTTGAAATTTGCATTGTTGTTTTTGCATATAGGCTAGATTCTCCCAAACCCTAATCAACTAAAATCAACTCCTAGAAATTAACTTTTAACTCCATCTAGTAACTAGGGTTTACCCCCCTTGGCTTCCCTAGGAGTAAGCCTAGACGGAAGAGGTTCAAGTCGAGGTGACAGTGGGCTTTGAACCTAGGCATTGTGCCTCCAAGAACACACTAAGTGAGTTGGACTTAGCTCACGTTTGCAAGTGTGTATAATGATGGCAACATCTTTGGCGCCATTGTCGGGGATAAGTATTTTATCCTTGGTCTAAATGACTTAACTAATTTATTCTTTTAAAACTGTGTCATAAACTTTAGTCCCTAAATTGTTTTAACTTGGGTTGTTTTTTTATTGTTTGCTTACTCTCCAAGTGGTGACTCCATTTTGAAAATATTTTTTTAAGGCTAGAAATCCTTGTAGGTTTCTTGAAAGTATTGGAGAAGAAGCACTCACTGATATCCAATTCTTGTTTCAACTTAATAATCTAACTTTTCTTTTCCTTCTTTTTTTTGCTTTGTTTGATGCTCTTGTCTGTTTGATAAACTTGGTCATCTGCAAACTCCACATTAAAATAATTTGACAAAGTGTTCTTCAAGAAGGAACTCACAGCTTGTTTTGCTTCATCCTTGAACTTGAAAACGTTTTTGGATGAAGATAGAATGTTTTCCTTCTTGTTGGATCCTTAGTTATCTTTTGGGTCCCATATTTTTCCTTCTTCAATGAGTAGTGAAATTATTTATAAACCTTTTGATTTTTCAGGAATTGTTGGTTATCCTCATGATATATCTGATGATGTTATTGAAAATTAGTCTGATTTTCATAATTATGGTGATGCTTTGGCTCATGTCAAATCCTTTGGGAAGTTTATTGATGATTGGTTGGATCCACCTATTTATGAGGATGTTCTAATGACATTGTTTTCCTGGAATCTTTTTATGGGATATGCTAATGATTGGTTTTATGATTCTAAGGATAATACATTTAAGACCATACGTGACTTGTTGCATGCCTTTTTGGAAAGATGTGGGGATGATTTGGATGAAAATTACAATGAATTGGTTGATAGTTTTATGGAAAAATGGAAGAAAAGGAATCTTCCAGATATTGAGACTACCAGTTCAAAGATAAAGATTGATTCTCCACCAAATCCCATTGAGGAGCTTAAAGAAATCATTATGAACATGTAGTATGCCCATACTAAACAGTGTGAGGCCATGCAATCAACCCATACTAGAAAATGTGAGGCCATGAAGGAACAGTTTATGACCATGGAAGATCAATTATATATCATGGAGGCTCGCCTTGCAAAGGATGATACTTGTTTTGAATATCTAGACCCTATAGAACTTGAACTCTATAGTGAAAAAGATAGGGAAATTCTGGATGAATCCATGGATGAGCCAGCAACCGATCTTGAGGAGATAAAGGAATTTGAATTTGAAATGGTTGAATATATAGGAACCAATATATTTAAAGGAGAACCTTGACAACATTAAGGAAAACAGTGCAATGGTTCCTTTGACATGTTCATTTTCAACCTCTCAACCAAAAGATGACTTAATATAGGAAAATGGGAGAATGGAAGGCAACTTCAATTTATCAATTTCATATCATTATGAGTATTGGTTGGCCTTCCACCTTGGTATTCATGTGCAACAAAGTATCAAGATTTTGCAGGGCTTGTCAAACTCCAATGTTTGGTTGAATAGAGGAAGGAACATGATTCTTGGATGGTTCTTTCTCACAAAAAATTCCAAGTTGATAAAACTTGGAAAGGGATCTTCTGTGAGTCATCCTGGACAAGGATTTTCAGACATTTTTGGATTCATTCCATCCATTGTATGGATGGTTGTAACGTACCTCTAAACCTTCTCCTTTTATTTCAGTTTTGTATTATTTCATTCATTACTTTATTATGTACTTAGATATTTCATTGTATCATAGTTTCATTTTGTAATCATAGTTGTTGTACAATAGTTATTTCATTATGTAATTGTTGTTTATATATTTTCATTATATATATATGTGTGTGTGTGTGTGTGTGTGTGTGTGTGTGTGTGTGTGTGTGTTGGGTATTGGTGAGCACTCTGTTTTGTAGATGTTGGATTCTCGTATGCTCTCCTTCCCAAAGTGAAGATCAAAAACACATCCCCAAGTGGAGATAGATGTTGAAAACATGTTCAACTAGGGATTCAAATCCATGTACCATGAAGATATGCACCATCAGGTGCTCCCAAGTCAGAGACTTACTAGTTCTACAATGTAGTTTTGGCCTTGAACACTTTTATTTGTAATGGAATTTCCTCTCCCATGCATGGGATAATAATGAAATTTGTCTACATGGATCATAGTTAGGTAAATTGCCTTATGAATTCACCATTATAGGAGTCCCTTTGATTGAGTTTTTTTTTTCCTCAGGTTATTAATTTGGCCTAACCAGCCTTATTAATTTCCCTTGAATTTTTCACTCCCACAAATAATTCCTCCAAAGTGGTGAAAGGAATTCTAATGGTCTAGCCCTCTGGTACCTAGTGTCTAGGAATGTTGTAAATTACCATGAAATACATATCCTAAATTTTGTGGAATTGCATCAAGTCTAGATAGGTTTTTTTTAATTTATTAAAATTGCCTAAGTATGGGTAATTTTAATTAATTTTTGATAATAAAAAAATGTAAAAACTAGGTCCTTGAGATTTTGGTAGGGGTATTTGTGCTCAAAAGAAATGGAATGAGACCCCCTACACCATTGGACCAAGTTTCATCTCAATTGGACAATTGTTTCTAGGTGTTTGTCCATGAGGAGTCTTGGTTAGTCCAAAACAACAATTTAATTGCTAGTCTTGACATAGTCAAAATGTCAATTTTTGTGATTTTGAGCTAAATGTTTAGAGAGAAAGTGGGAGAACTTACCAAAACCCATACATAATCCATCCTAACCTATTCCCTAAAATTTTACACCCCCTTCACTTAACATTCATTCCATTTCACTTGCTACCCTAGGGGATTTGCGCCCCCCTTGAGGAAGATGTTGTCCCAACTCAAAACTTAAAAGGTTAAAAACCTCCCTCACCCATAGATATCCCTCCCTAGTTCCTAAAATTAGTTTTGGGTGATCTAAAAGGATATTACCCACCCCCCTCACTCATCCCTCACCCTCCACTCATGCTCAAAACCCTAAAAGTGTGCCCCCCTTGAGATGCTCAATTTTGCTTGGGTGTTGACACTTGGAAAGAATACAAGAGGGGTATATTTTCCTTACCAAGTATAAATAAAGGCCCTCTCTCCCTAATTTCTAACCAATTATCATAGTATTGTTACTATACCCAAATCTCTCTCACTCTTCTCCCACTATTCTCTCTTCCATCCTCATTTCTTCTTGTAATTTCTTGCTGCAAGTATTTGCATGCACTCTTTGGAATAAGAAAATCTTTGGAGAGAATTTCATGGTGCATTGGGAGTATTCTTGATGCTCCTCTTGATATTTGTTTGAGGTGATATTGCTGCTATATTTTTCATTGTGGGTTATTTTCTTTCAAATCTAATATAGGAGATCCCAAGCAAAGTATTTTGCTTGGTTAAGTTTATGGTAGTATTGATATAGACTTAATGAGTAGTTTGTATGGTATTGAAAAGTAATTTTCCTTTTCCATTTCATGTGCTCACCTCCTTATTGTTTTGTAGCTAGACCTCACTCATTGGCAGGTCACTAAGGGTTTGGAGAAGCAATTTTCAAATTTGGGAAATTGCTTGTTCAACTATGGGATTCCTCCATTAGTTTTTTGTTCTAACTTATTTCATTTGTTTGAGGTTTTGTGGTTGTTTTTCATCTCTAAAATGGGATTAAAATCATTATATATATTCAAATTTTTGTAGAAAAAATTTATGTTTTCACTAACATAAATATTTTGAGTTGTTTTGTACATTTTACAGCATTTCCAACAAGCTTTTGCTTGCTGGTTTTTGCATATTCTCGCTAGGACAAGGGGAGGTGTTTCCCATTTTGGGCCAAAAAACACTCAAGAAGAGTCTCCAATAGTTGGGTAACATATTTCCCCTTTCTCTCATATTTCTTAAGCATTGTAAGCAAGCCTAAGGGAGTCCCAAAAGGGATTGCAATTCTCCTCTTTTAAATTTCTGCAATTTAATTTATTAGTTGTGCCTACATCTTGGAGTGTGTTTGGCCTAGCCAACCCCCAAAACCGTAAGGCTAGGAAGCATTTTTATTTTCTGTAATTTTTGTTCATTTGTTTTCCCCACTTGTCATTAGGACAAGGTTGAGAGGCTAGGTTTCTTTCAATCATTTTCCTTTTCAATTTTTTAATCCACTTGTGCACAAAACTGGAGGGCTTTGTCCTCCATATTGTGCACTTGTTTGAGGCTACTAGTTTAGTTTATTTCAAGTAATTTTAATTTTAATTGTTTGCCTACACCTTGGAGTGTGCTTGGCTTTGCCAACCCCTAAAATCGTAAGGCTAGATTAGTTCGTGGTTGCTTTCTTTCACATTGCTCAATAATGATCTAATCTAAGTAAAGAAGTAATCATATGATAGTTTAGGCCCATGGAGGCATTGTGATTTATTTTTTTTATCTTGCTCATAATTGCTATCTACTTTCATTTTGGGGTATTTTACATTCAAGCATACTTTAATTTATCTTTCCAGGTACCTTATTTTATTGCAATTAATTTAAGTTTTAAGTACTCTAGCTTAATGGTTTAAATATTTTATGTACTTTTCTTCCATCTCTTACAAACTTGTATGATCTTGTGGTTTAAGGAAAACACTTAATTTCT
>JASDQU010682287.1:2279-23715 GCA_032191745.1 Picea mariana | reverse complement strand
CAATTATCATAGTATTGTTACTATACCCAAATCTCTCTCACTCTTCTCCCACTATTCTCTCTTCCATCCTCATTTCTTCTTGTAATTTCTTGCTGCAAGTATTTGCATGCACTCTTTGGAATAAGAAAATCTTTGGAGAGAATTTCATGGTGCATTGGGAGTATTCTTGATGCTCCTCTTGATATTTGTTTGAGGTGATATTGCTGCTATATTTTTCATTGTGGGTTATTTTCTTTCAAATCTAATATAGGAGATCCCAAGCAAAGTATTTTGCTTGGTTAAGTTTATGGTAGTATTGATATAGACTTAATGAGTAGTTTGTATGGTATTGAAAAGTAATTTTCCTTTTCCATTTCATGTGCTCACCTCCTTATTGTTTTGTAGCTAGACCTCACTCATTGGCAGGTCACTAAGGGTTTGGAGAAGCAATTTTCAAATTTGGGAAATTGCTTGTTCAACTATGGGATTCCTCCATTAGTTTTTTGTTCTAACTTATTTCATTTGTTTGAGGTTTTGTGGTTGTTTTTCATCTCTAAAATGGGATTAAAATCATTATATATATTCAAATTTTTGTAGAAAAAATTTATGTTTTCACTAACATAAATATTTTGAGTTGTTTTGTACATTTTACAGCATTTCCAACAAGCTTTTGCTTGCTGGTTTTTGCATATTCTCGCTAGGACAAGGGGAGGTGTTTCCCATTTTGGGCCAAAAAACACTCAAGAAGAGTCTCCAATAGTTGGGTAACATATTTCCCCTTTCTCTCATATTTCTTAAGCATTGTAAGCAAGCCTAAGGGAGTCCCAAAAGGGATTGCAATTCTCCTCTTTTAAATTTCTGCAATTTAATTTATTAGTTGTGCCTACATCTTGGAGTGTGTTTGGCCTAGCCAACCCCCAAAACCGTAAGGCTAGGAAGCATTTTTATTTTCTGTAATTTTTGTTCATTTGTTTTCCCCACTTGTCATTAGGACAAGGTTGAGAGGCTAGGTTTCTTTCAATCATTTTCCTTTTCAATTTTTTAATCCACTTGTGCACAAAACTGGAGGGCTTTGTCCTCCATATTGTGCACTTGTTTGAGGCTACTAGTTTAGTTTATTTCAAGTAATTTTAATTTTAATTGTTTGCCTACACCTTGGAGTGTGCTTGGCTTTGCCAACCCCTAAAATCGTAAGGCTAGATTAGTTCGTGGTTGCTTTCTTTCACATTGCTCAATAATGATCTAATCTAAGTAAAGAAGTAATCATATGATAGTTTAGGCCCATGGAGGCATTGTGATTTATTTTTTTTATCTTGCTCATAATTGCTATCTACTTTCATTTTGGGGTATTTTACATTCAAGCATACTTTAATTTATCTTTCCAGGTACCTTATTTTATTGCAATTAATTTAAGTTTTAAGTACTCTAGCTTAATGGTTTAAATATTTTATGTACTTTTCTTCCATCTCTTACAAACTTGTATGATCTTGTGGTTTAAGGAAAACACTTAATTTCTTTTGCAAGTTAATTTTTGTACTTTTCTTTTTTTTCATTATATTTCAAGTACTTGGTATCTTGCAAGAACAGCTTGCAAAGAAACACACATTGCAATCACCTTAACGTAATATAAACTAACTCAATTTACCTTAGTCTCTTAGGATCTAAAATCTACTAGCTTAATAGGTCACCTTTTACTGACCCAACCTTGCCATCAAAATGCAAAATTAAGGACGAAACATGAGGTGCTAGATCAGGAATGATCTCACGGTGCTTGGCGTCATTCCTGTGGAGTAATTCTATTCTTGGGTTGACCTATGGAGATAGGGTGGGGCCTTGTTTTCCTCACTTATTGAGCACCCAACAACTCTTTTGGTGCAAGCGGGGGGAGTTCTTGAGTTGTCACTTAGTCTAGGATTCACTTCTAACTTAACAAACCTAATAATATTAAATTTAATCCACTCAACCTTGGGCATATTGTTGAACATATATTTATGGTTTATGCTTTAGTATACATTGCAAGCTCTTAAATCTTTATCTTTCATGCAATTTACTTTCAAGCATTGTGAAGTGGACTAAGTAGTTGGAAAGTTGTGCTTTAGCCCTTGGAGGCCTCTTGTCCATGCTTAATTTTTGACTTGAGTTAATATTTAATATGATTGGACTCCCTCATTGAAGTTGTGCATCCCCTGGAGGCTTCTTCTTTGTTGGAGCTTGTTGTTGTGTATGCCATTGAAGGTTTCCCCTTGAGTTGTGCATCCCTTGGAGAGACTCTTGTTTGGGTAAGTTGTCTTGTGTGTTATGGTTGTATTTCCTTTGAGTACATATCTTTCACTTTCACATTAAGTCTCTTAACAAATTAGTATTTGGTTAGTCATCCTGCTTGTATCATTTATATATCTTGTATCTTCATTGTTGTATCTTTCAATTGTAACTTTGTGGATATTTAGTTCTTGTATTCTTTTGTGTCTAATCCAACCTTGTAATATTGTATTTAGAATTCTTTGTATCTATTGTTGTAATGTTTTTAAAACAAAACTCCCTCAAACATAGTTGGCCCCTTGCCCAATCATAGGCATTAGTCTTAGAAGACTTAGGGAAAGGATTTATTTTGCATTGAAAGACTTGCACTTTGCATTGTTTCTTTTGCATATAGGCTAGATTTTCTCAAACCTTAATCAACTAAAATAAACTTATAGAAATTAACTTTTAACTTCATCTAGTAACTAGGGTATACCCCCCTTGGCTTCCCTAGGAGTAATCCTAGACAGAAGAGGTTCAAGTCAAGGTGACAATGGGCTTTGAACGTAGGCATTGTGCCTCCAAAGACACACTAAGTGAGTTGGACTTAGCTCACGTTTGAAAGTGTTTATAAGGATGGAAATAGAACACAAGGTTTCTCAAGGAGTAACCCACTATCCCAACACATAGAAAAATTGTTCCCAACAATTGTCTCACCTAGAGAGAATGCTCCACAGGCCTGATAACCTGCTTCTTCAACCCAAACCACCAAGGATTTATTGGGTAATAGTCAAATTTCAATTCTAATTACACTCTCCAGCCCAAGGTATGAATGATGGATACAAGAATGCATGAATGATTGGAAGAATTATGTGAATTATAGTAAGTTCCCCATATATATTTGCATGTTTCCATATTGACACTTGTCACTCTAGGAAATTCCTTTGACTCCACTTGGTAATTTGTTTCCCTCACTTAGAAACTTAAGATATATCATGTCATAAATCTTATGACTTAGGAATAATATTATTTTATTCAATGGCGTAAGCCCCCTTGATTTAACCCCTTTTTTTAAGCCCCTTAGCCCTATTTCCCTCTCGTGGAGTCCTATCCTCCCATACTCTTTCATCTGACTAGTTCTTCAGCAGTGATGTATTTTATTAATAAAAATGAGTGTGATTACATGATACATTTGTTAGGCTCACTACCCTAAACCACACAGGCACTCTAGCCTCAATATATATATACAAAGGCACTTTGGCCAAAAACATCTTGGCTCACCAACCTATAATGTATATGTACATTTACCCTCCCCCTTATTTATGTGTTGTCCTCAATGCATCATATATACATGTACAATCAAAATGCTTTAAAAGGCTCCAAAAAGATGTGGGTACTCCTCCAGCATGGCATATTCATGTTCCCATGCTACATCTTGAGGACCGTAATAAGTCCACTGGACCTTTACCAATCCTATTGCTCAATTCTGGAGTAGCTTGAATTTCTTGTCCAATATGCACACCAACTGAATTCAGAAGTCGCCTTCTTGCTTCACCTAAATCACATTCCAATCAATTACATGATTATCATCAAGCACATACTTTTTAAGCAAATACACATGAAACACATTATGAATGAACATTGATGCAGATAGTGCAAGCATGTATGAAATAGGACCAATCCTTTCCAGGATCTCAAATGGTCCACAATATATTGTTGCCATCTTTGGATAGCTCCCCAATTTAAGAGAACTACTCTTATCTTTCACTTTTAATAAGACATGCTCACCCACTTAAAATTATTTATGCATTCTACCCTTGTTTGTACAACTCTTCTTCCTATCTTGAGAAACATTTAAATTCTGCTTTATTTTCACCTTATGCTCTTCCATTTCTCTAAGAAATTCTAGCCCAACCATTGCTCTGTCCACGAGGTTGTCCCATGTCACTAGTGTGTTGCACTTTCGAACATATAATACTTCAAATGGGCTCATCTTCAAATATGTTCGATACCCATTATTATAAGAAAACTCAACTAAATGTAAATAATCTTCCCATTTTGATGGTTTATCCATCTCATACATTCTCAGCATATCCTCAATCACATGATTGACCCTCTCTATTTTTCCATCTAATTGTTGGTGATACGTAGTGCTAAAATTCATATTTGTCCCAAATCCTTTAAATAATCCCTTCCAAAAGTTTGATGTGAACTTTGGGTCTTTGTCATAAAAAAATGTTTTAGGCACACCACGTACCCTGGTAATTTCTTTCATATAAATCCTCGCAATATTATATGCCTTGTGAGTGAGCTTCACTGGAATAAAATGAGCAGATTCGGTTAGCTTGTCCGCCACCACCTTGATGGAATCATGTTGATTCACTATTATGAGTAGCTTGGTAATAAAATAAATTGCCATAACTTCCCATTTCCACTCTAAAATGGGCAATGGCTATAGCAATCTAGTTGGATGTTTGTGCTCATCTTTTACCTTTTGACACTCTAGACATCTGGTTATATAATCTATCACATCTTTCTTCATACCAGGCCAAAAATATTGGCCCTTTACAGCTGCAATGGTTTTCTGGTAACTTGGGTGCCCAACATAAGGCACATTATGCATCTCCATTAGCACCATATTTTTCAACTCCTGAAAAATAGGAACATAAACTCTACCCCTGTACATGAGGATTCCATCCTCCCTTATCTTATAATCTTTAATTTACTGTTGAGAATTACCTTGTTGTAATTTTTTTGTTGTTTGCACATAGTATTGATATAGTTTTGTAGCTTCCAAATTTTTATCTTTCAAAAGAGATTTGTACATGATAATGGTTTTAGTGTGCATCTTATGTACCCTCATGTTGAGTGCATCAACCACTTTGTTCTCCTTTCCTTTGATATTATTTATATCGAAGTCATACTCACTAAGGAATTCCAACCATCTAATTTGTTTGGCATTCAAATTTGGCAGTCTAAACAAATATTTCAGCCCACTATGGTCTATCCTCAACTCAAATATTGTTCCCATAAGATATTTTCTCCACCTTTTTAAGGCATGAATTATGACTGCCATTTCTAAATCATGAGTGGAATAGTGCCTCTCATGTTCCTTCAACTTCCTTAACTCATAGCATATCATATGCCCATTTTGGGTGAGGACTCCTTCAATCCCTTCCTTCCATGCATTCGTGCACACAATTAAATCTTCATTTGTATCGGCAATCTTCAGTATCGGTGCACTTGTCAATAAATTCTTCAAGTGTTGAAATTTTTATTCGCATTCAGAGGTCCAATCGAACTTGATCCAGATTCTTTTCGGCATGAAATGAGAGTAGAGATATAACACAAAAACATATAGAGATATTGAAAGAGAGCCAATAATATAAAAAATATATATATTGGATATATAACAAGAGGCATAGATATACAATAATACAAAATTTCTATTAATGAGTGAAATGTACAAAATTGTAGAAATACATAGTGAAAGACTCGCTAGAATGGTGGCAGCTTATCTCTGAGAAGAGATGTGACGGCTAGTCATATTCACAAGAATATTATTACAATAAGGATTTAAATTCATTTTTAACATAAATAAAATCCAAAACCCTAACCCTGGAAGATGAAAAGCCAACGGTTTTGTGGACCCTGTTTTTGGTAGTTTGGTGTATCAACTTCTTGGGGGCGTAACTTTGGCATATGATCTTTGTTTGGGGCACATGAGAGATCATTGGAAAGGTATAGTTGAGGAGATTCATTTTGGGGTCTCAATAAATGTCTTTCAATATTATTGAGATGATAAATCCGAAAAAAGACTTCATTTAGGCCTTCAAAATGGCCTCAGAAGTTTAGGAACTGAAAAACTGTTAAAAATAGTAAATTGCCAGAAGACTATTTTGAGCCAGTTGGAATAGGTGGGTGGCCCTCTATATCCACATGGATAAATACTCCCTCATTAGGAAGAAATGGTCTCCATTGCATTGAGTTTCTGGGGGAGAGGGAAAATTGTTTGTTGAATCTGCATCTTGATGAGCTACTTGTCTTGCTGGAGAAGTTGTGTTGCTTAGCTTGTTGAAGGTTGTCAAAAACCTGTGGATGGAAGCATTGGATATTTTTAACAATTATATACATGATATGAGTGTGTGTAGAAGGAATCCTTGTGCTTTGCTTCAATATTTTTGACCTACTTCTATTGGACAAAAGGTGCTTGGACTCAGGCTACTGTGCTTGCGATGTTATTTTGTTCACCTTTTGAACACACTATGAAGAAGCTGAATTTTGTAGTATGAGATACTACCTTGCAACACTATTTAGGTGGGATAGTAGTTAGAACTACCTCTATTTTCCTATAGATATTACCCCCAGAGTAATAATGACACTACGGGGTCGAGACTCATAAATAGCATGGAACTTCCACATATATGGCTCGCCCAAAAGAATGACACAGACATATAATGGAGAAACATCACATAATACCTCATCCTTGAAGGGTTGGATGACATATGACAATCATAACTATTGGCTAACATGAATATCGTGTCCCTGGCGAAGACACCCGATGTTGTATGGTTGTGGGTGTGGTGTTTTTGACAATCCCAAATATTTGACGACCTCTGTTGAGATGAGTTTATTTTGGCTTCCACTATCAATAATTAAATGCAATGGGCTCCCCTTCACCCACATTTTTGAATGGAAGGGTTTCTCCCCCTCTTCAGGATCTGTTGATTCTTTTGGTTGAATTGTTGCGGTCATGACAGTAGCAGTGGGGTCTACGTCAATGATCTTTCTTCTGTTAGTTTTTTTTTAATCGAATTTTGAATCTAGGTTCAGAACTTTTTCTTTGATCTCGGCCACAAATGATTGTTCTGAGAGACATTCATCGGTGTTGTGCCAAGGGATTTTGTGGAAATCACACCACTTTCAAGTGTCCTTCTTCGTCTTTACATGACCCTTCTTTTCCTATGGCTTATATTGGTTTTCAGGAGGTTGTTTTTTAGGGTCGTCTTTATCATTATTTGGTTGTTGCAGATTTACAAACCCAAAATATAGTTTGTTCTAGTGCCTAAATTTATGCTCAATTTTCACAGCATATCAATAGGCATCTCCCAGCGATGAGATGTCCAGAAACTCCATTTCAGTTTGGATGTATCTGTGTATATTCCCACAGTATTTCAAAACCAAATTTCGCTCAGAATATTTGATACCCAGCTTGGTGCACAAGGTATGGAAGGTATTGGTGAACTTTGGCACTTCTTGGCCCCTCTCTTGATGCATCATGGTCCATCTCGTGTACTGGTCAGCATAGTTACCAAAAGGGTAATATTTTTTCTTGACTGCATCCACAAAAAAATCCCAAGTGAGATCGACCCCATATGTACCATACTCCTCTATAGAAATTCTCTCTCAGTAATTTTCCCACCAATGTTTGACATGGGGGAGAGCCTTAAGGAGTGTGAAGGTGATATTTTCCCTATCAAATAAATTGTGAATAGAGAAATAACCTTCTAGCATATTTAACCATTTTTCTAGGGCATCCACATCTATTTGTCCTTCAAATACAGGAATGTCAAAATTAACTTGTACCTTGAAAGGTGAAGTGCCTCAAAGTGGTCACTTGATGAAGACACGTTGGTTTTTATCGTCAGGCGTTAAAGGATGTGGGAAAAATTATCCATCATTTCATCCATCTGTCACATGAGAGCTTGCTTAAGAAATAGATTAATAGAATCATTTTCTTTGTCATTTTTCTTTTCTTCCACCATGGAGGGTTTCTTTGGCATGAAAGAGCAATTTTCCTCAAGGGAGAAAATATAGAGACACAAATTTCTATACTCAAACCTCGTTGAGGACATGCACTAAAAAAAAAAAATCAAGAGCAACGTGCTCTGATACCATTGATCCAAATTATTTTCAGCACGAAATAAGAGCGGAGATATAACACAGAAATATATAGAGATATTGCAAGAGAGACAATAATATAATAGATATATATCATATATATAACAAGAGGCACATATATACAATAATACACAATTTATATTAATGAATGAAATGTACAAAACTGTAGAAATATAGAGTGAAAGACTCACTAGAATGGTGGCGGCTTATCTCTAAGAAGAGATGTGATGGTTACTCACATTCGAAATAAGATGATTACAATGAGGCTCTAAAGGAATTTTTAACATAAATAAAATCCAAAACACTAACCTTGGAAGATGAAAAACCAACAGTTTTGTGGACCCCGTTTTGGGTAGTTTGGTGTATCAACTTCCCGGGGGCGTAACTTTGGCATACGATCTCTGTTTGGGGAACACGATAGCACATTGGAAAGGTATCATCAAGGTAATTAATTTTGGGGGCTTAATCAAAGCCTTTTCTTATCATTAGGGTTCTCGATCATGAAAAAACTTCATTTAGGCCTTCAAAATGGCCCTAAAAGTTTAGGAACCGAAAAACTGCTAAAAATAGTAAATTACCATAAGATTGTTTTGAGACATTTGAAATAGGTGGGTGGCCACCGATATCCACTTGGATCAGAAATTCACACCCTTATTTTGAAAACAAGTGATTGGATACCCAATTTTTGAAAATCCTTTAATAAATATTATGTAATAACCAGAAAGGCCCATGAATGATCTCACCTCTGACACATTCTTTGGTGTTTTCCATCCTTCAATGGATTTTATCTTATCAGGCTCCACTATTATCCCATCCTAAAAAATATATGACCCAAATAATGTATCTGCGTCTAATAAAATGAGTACTTGCTCAACTTTGCATACAGTTGATGCTCCCTCAATACTTGTAACACCATTCTCAAGTGATGCTCATGCTCTTCTTCAGACTTGGAGTAGATAAGTATGTCATCCAAGAAGACAGTGACAAAATTATCCAAGTGATTTCTGAAAATACCACTCATCAAGCACATGAAGATAGTTGGTGCATTTGACCACCCAAATGGCACCACTGTAAACTCAAAATGGTCATACCTTATTCTAAATTTTGTCTTGTTGATATCCTCTTCTTTAATCCACACTTGATGGTATCCTGGCCTAAGGTCAATATTGGAGAATATATTTGCATCTTTCAACTGATCAAAAATAGCTTCTATCCTTGTCAAAGGATACTTATTATTCATGGTCACCTTGTTCAGTTGCTTGAAATCAATTCACAGCTTGAAATTTCCATCCTTCTTCTTCACAAATAGCATTGGGGCACCCCAAGGTAACACGCTTGGGCATATATAAACCTTATTCAAAATATCTTCAAGCTATATTTGCAATTCCTTCATCTTTGGTGTACTCATCCTATAAGGATTCTTGGACACTGGGGAAGCTCCGGGAGTCATATTAATGGAGAAATCTATATCTCTCTTGGGTGGTAACCCCAATATCTCTCTAGAAACACCCTCAAATTTATTTCAAGACTGAATGATCTTCAATACTTGGCACTTTAACCTCAGTTTCCGCCTCTATATGGGTTGCATAAATTCTACATCCTTTTCTGAAGCTTCTTTTCAACTACAAGGCTGAAATTTCTCTAACAAATACTACCCTTGGAATACTCTAAATTCTCCTCAAGTTCCCTTCTTCATAAAAATAAGTGAAGGCACTATTGTAGCAATCCAGAACATCATGATGCTTATCCAACCAGCCCATACCTTTTAGTAAATCATAGGAACCTGTTGATGGGTATTAAAACCCTTAACTCAACAATAGGAACCAAACCCGCCACCGAGGCCCAACTAGACTCTGCAGCGTTTGTGATTGGAATGGTTATCCAGATCTCGCAATCCATCTAATTTAATCAATGGGTTTTATGTTTTCTTGTGGAGGCATCTCCTTCAGTCGAGATTTTCTCTTTTGGTAATTTCTCTTTAATTAGGATAAATGTGAGAAAAACTCAGTATAAACCAACTTGATCGCACAATGATAAGGAAGTCTAAATACTGGGAAAGGTCGGGCTCAGGATAACCCTCACTCCAACATGCAGACAACGATCTATTACCACAAGCCTAGTAATAATACTTTAAACATGTGAGCACTCGATCACTAGCTGAGATTTTAACCTAAACTATCCAAGAAACAAAATGAGAGCAAATTTAACTACTGCGGAAGAGGCTGAGATTGGGATAACCCGTTGCTCAAACATGAAAATGATAATCCTATACCATAGGCCTAGTAATAACATGTTAACCATGTGATCATACAATTACTATTTGAGAATACTAATTATTAGAAGAAAACATTTGTATGATAAGATCAAAAGAAAGCAAAATAATTCATCTACCATAATCCTTCATCATATATCCACACAACGATTCATCATTTCCACCATTAAAGAAAAGAAAAACAGAGCAATTGCACCAGATAACTTGACAATATATTCGATAGCTCTTACTTGTTACATCTTCTCATGAACTGAATAAGAAATAGTTCTTCTCCAGGCTCAATTACACATGCATATGATGAAAACAACTTCATCTCTAGTCTAGAAGGACTTCTTCATTCATAGCAGCTCCAAAATAATTCTTAACAACTAGAAAGAAAAGAGTTCTTGCAACAAACCATAGACCTCTAGACCATCGGTCGATGTTCCTATTTATAGTATAAAGTATTAATAGTAATTAACTGTAAAATACAATTTGATCTAATCAAAAATCGCCACATGGCATCATCATCTGACAGTCTTTCAACAGTCCACTCGAGTTGTTTCTTGAAAAGGGTGGATTCTTTCATAATCAGACCATGTAATAAAGAGTTCTTCACAAGTATGGGCCCATGGGAATCTATGTTGTTCCATTGGGGCCGCATATATCCCTCTGATGTCCGCTGCATGCTCTCGGTATTTTATCAAGGTGGAATTCAATAGTTGCAACATGGTTTTAGCTCTGATTGGGTGTTCTGTGAATTGTCACACCTGTCCCAGCCTCGCATCGACTACCTTAGTGCACTCTTCGGTCCATAGGGAGTCTCGTTCGGCATACATCTTGAGCAAGTTTCTTATGTCGATAAACTCACTGGGGTTGCCGAACTCGGGGAGCTTGATATCTTTCATTACTTTATTAATTTTATCCCAGTGCTTCTGACACTTGGCATATTGTTCTTGGATCTCTAGATGTGGGTCCCGGGACATCTTAGTCTAGTATTTTGTGGATATCTTTATGTGGTCAAGGGTATTTTTTCTTTACAATTGAATGCCATGTTCTTCCTTTTCTCGACCCTATTGGATGGCCTCAATGTATTTGAGCCTTTCCACTGCTTGCTGCTCTCTTTCATGCCGTCATTCCATCTCCTTGCATGCTGCGAGAGCCATGAGTGTGTCCTCCTGGAATTCAATTATATTTTCAGTTAACAGGGTTCTTTCTTTCTTGTAATCATTGTAAACTCCCGAAAAATCACTCTTCAAATATGTCGTAGTCTGTGTGGTGCCTTTATAATACTCAACAATATGGTGCAAGTGTTCCAGTTCCTTGAAAGTCTCAGCTAGTTCTCTTTCATCCCTCCTGGCCCCATCCTGGGAAGCATCAAAGAGGGATCTTCCCACGCCTATTATTTCAGACGTGAGAACATCTGTCCTATTGATCAAGCTTTCCTCTATGGTAACCAAAATAGAATGGTCCACAATAATATTCCTCTTCTTAGAAGTCCTTTGTACGATGGCCTTCCTCTTTTGATCATAGGAAATTGCATAGATGTCTACTACTTCATATACTGGCTCTGGTATCTGTTGGTCACCCCATGTGAGCGTTTTTCCCAGGCTACAGGTGGTATATATCTTTTCAAGATCAAACTCTTGAACCTCCTTGTTTTGCTCCGAAGGCCCGGCCTCTTCCTGATGTTTATCGAGGACCTGAGTATCAAGTGGAATGGATGTGTCGGGAGCGAGCTCAATACTTTCTTGTATTCTAGTCATGGCATTGTTGATGTCCTTCTACGGGGATATTTATTTTGACACGTCCAGTTCTGACTTGTCCTTGGGACTACCTACTCGGGTCTCTGGTGCATCGATTTTTTTTGTGTCTAAGATGCTTTCGACTCCCTTTTCTTCTCGTGTGTCCTCTTAACTCTGAACATCGGGAACAAGAGGTGTTTTTTCCTTAGCTCCCTTTTTTTCTTCTACATGCACAGAGGTTTTCTGAGATGCCTCCGAACTCTCATCATCACTATATATATCTATGAACTCGAACAGAGGGTTAGGCGCACTAGTTTCGACCAGCACCCGACTCGACTTTGATTGATTCATCACACCTGCTAGTGAATCAACTGGCGGCAGTGTGGATTCAGGGCCATCTGACCCGTTGATATTACCGGGGTCTGTGAGCTCGAAGCTGCCTACCCCTACCAGGCTCTCTTCTGGGTTACCGATCGAAACGCTCGATAAGAGGTCTAGATCATTCAACGCCAGATCCATTATTTGTTGAGCATGTTAGAGAAATATTGTCCGTCTTTCCCTTGCACCTGGAGTTCCGAGAAAATTCCAGTCCTATATAGGGGCTTCCTGGGGAGCTTCCATCGTTTTGGCCGATTTGAATGTTACCCTTTCTTCCCTAGTCCTGAGAATTTCTTCCGCTCTTTGAGCTCTTTCATCCAAGGAAACCACTTACTCTTCCCAACTCATGGCCTTGAACTTGGTTATTTTTGGGTCCGCCATTCTTGCCACTACCTCATCCTAATCTTGAGCATTTTCAATGAAGATTTCATCCTCAAACCAGTGGTGGGCATAAGGCCAACAGGATGATACTTGTGATGCATGTTTTGAGACCAGACCCTTGGGATCATGCTTGAAAAAATGACCTATCTAGAACTGAAATTCCAATTGACTTAATCCCTCTTGCTTGGCCTGCGCAGTGTCTTTAACCTAGTAGAAGATGATATGAAACCCATAGGGTATGAATGCCCGCTTCTTATCCATCACCAAAGTGGCGTTGTATCCCTACAAGATAGTTTAGTAACATATTTCCCCTAGTACCAGTCGGTCGGGGAAATATATAGGTAGAAAATGTGGTGCTTCTGTGGCACCGAAAACCCTAATGTAGGTTTCGCGCTTGTTCAGGTACCAGTGACCAACTTTTGATATAACTTTTTTTTCCACATAAGACAACCTTGGGCAATCCTTCTTGAATAGTAAGAAATGAATAGGTGTGATAAATTGGTCACAAATGAAAGAGTAGGATCTTTTATACCTGTTCTCCCACAAGATGCTAAAATAGACTTGGACTGGGAGCTCGGAAGTGTGCCAGCTCAGGTTCATTCCTGTGAAGATATTTCTTACACATATGATGTCCAATATATAAGACACCATGTAGAAGGCAAGAGTTTCTCCTTCCTTCGGTTGTTGAGCCTGTAGAATGTAGGTGCTAAGATGTTTGGAGATGATCACACCCCATTTGAAGCTTGTTCTGGAGATGGCGACAGTATATGCCAAAGGAATCCATGCCTCCGAAAACCTGGAGAAATCATTTTCTCCATGCAACCGACAAAGGAGACCCATTAGATAGATATAAGGTTGTCTGAGGTTGGTCGTCGGGTACCAGCCAGAGTTTTGGTTGGTGAATTTTTTGTCTTCTCTCCACCAGGAAACCATGATTTAGCTGGTGTCATGCTTCTAATAAAACTTCACAACAAAATCCTTGTTCAAACGTTCATCTGGCTCCCTGAGATTGTAATACTTTTGGACTTCTACTGGGAGGAAAACCCTTCGATTTTACCATTATCATCATTAATTACACACTTATGTGCATCGCTATGATCAATGGGCCATTTTAAAAGTTCAATTCAAGGGAATACCAAAGTCCTGCTTGCCAGCATGTGTAGGTAAGCCTTGTGGATGTTGACGAAGACCTCATCATCCAGCTTCCTTGTGTCAGGATCGCTATGTGGGCCACACTCGGGGAATTCTTCATGCTTTATTTCCTTGAACAGGTCTTCCCATCGCAGGAATGTTGTCTTGGTCCCAATGTTCACCTCTGTGTCCCCAAAGGCTGGGGGTTGAGTGAAGGCTTCTTTGGTGATCACCTTGATGATCGGTGCTGGCTTGGAAGTGAATTCCAATTTTTTTGCAATAGCTAGGGGGGAACCTTCTCCTGCTTCTGATTCTTGCAAATTTGGGACTCTAGGAGATTTCCTGGTGGTAGGTTTCTTCGGAGGCATCGTTCCTACAACCGAAGATGCTCAATTAGGGTTGGCACATAGAATAATATTAGATCTTAATCTATATGTGAAATGAAATCAAAACCAAACTGGTACATACCTGTATTCTTGCTAAACATTGTTGCTTAATACTCACTATACCTTGGAAGCCTCCTCCAAGTCATTCGTCTCGCTCCTCTAGATGTTTCAGACCTCTTTGCACGCAGAATACTCTGGCTCATAATAATTTAGGGTAATATAACGAGAGAGAACTTACCAGACGCATCAAGCCATTAATACAAGTAATGGGACAAAATTTAAACTACTTATTGCCAATTCTCTGTAATCAATTTTACGTAGGTTGACGGTGGAGGCACGGAGGGAGATGCATTGTATCTACAGGTTAAAATGGTCATTGGGCTTTGTTCATGAATCAAATACTAATGTGCGATCTTGGAATTAATCAATCAATTAAATGCATCATATCTAGCATATCTTAGAGATAAAATGTCCCATTGTGTCATTTTTTGAAAGGGGAAGTCGGGGATTGGTGCAGAGCTACAGGATTCTTTGTTGGTACTCCTTACAAAAGAAAAAAAAAATGTCGACACCAATTTCTTTCATCGGATGGTTCTGACGTGACACGTGGTAGATAAAGACAGGTGACTGGACTCACGAGTGCCAACAGAGGTGGTAACCTTATTTTAGTTGCGCGCTTCCTATCCCAGCCTAGGAATCACTAATGTCTATTATATATCAGGGGTTAGTAACTGAGGATGAACTTATCACATCCTTTCCCTTGGGCTAGCTTCTTGGAAATTCGTCAATGCCGACATGTTTTTTCAGGATCGATTGTCGATGATTCCTCCCTTCCCCCGTAAACGACTACTTCCTTTTTCATTTCACCGATGTTGAATGAAATCAGTCATTGAAAACTTTCTTGTGCAATGCTTATCATGAAAGAACAACTCCTCATTTACTGATGCCGACGAAAATCGACAATCGGTGTCCTTAGTTTTCTAGGATGATTTTCTTTCACCTTTGATTCTTCCGGGTGCCGAAATTTGGACGCATCAGGTGAAATGACTTAGTGGTTGGTTCTTCAGTCAAATGTTACTCCCTTTAAGTTGTGATGGTTTCGACATGTTCAGTGAAACTTTTAAAGAATCAAGGATAAATTGTAGAAAACAAAGATAAGCAGAAACAACATTGTTCTGAATTAAAAAAAAAGTGGTACCCAAAAAGTAGAGTTTGGCAGAAACATTTTAGGGTGTGTTGAGAGCTCAACAAATGGTGATTCACTGGGTGAACGTAGAATATTTGTTCTTCCTTCAATAACCTTAACTCATGTCTTCCTTTTTTGTTTGTATTTATTCATTATTATTATTTTATTTTACTTCTTTTTTTGTTTTTTTTTATATTATTGGAAATATTGTTTTAGGGCCTGACCATTTACTGGGAGGGTGTCAGGTTCTCCCTCCAAGTTCTACAATAGATAAGTACCATCCCCTATCTTTTCAGTGACCTGGAAAGGTCCAAGCCATAGGTTCTAAAACTTAGAGTGCTTCCCTTTTGGTTCATTCGCTCTGTCCCATTTTAGTACCAAGTCTCCCACCTCAAAACTCTTTTCTTTGGCCTTATGCTTGTCGAACCATCGTTTCACTATCTGTTGGTGAGTTAGGAATTTTGACTTAGCCTTCTCTCTCTCTTCTTCCAGCATGAGTAGAGTATTTATTCTTCGTTGCATGGTCTATGAGGGTTCCTCGTTGGAATCTTGGGCCAATTGAAGAGATGGTAGATAGAGCCCGTTTGGGAGGATGGCTTCTTGCCCGTAGACCAAAAAGTATGGGGAGTTTCCCATGGCTTCTTTGGGTGTGACCCTATCATCCCATAATGCATTATGAAGTTGATTATGCCAATTTATTTGGTTATCTGTAACTTTCTTCTTTAATATCCTTACCAGATTTTTGTTAGTCAACTCCGCCACACCGTTTCCCTGAGGGTAATAATTTGTAGAGTACTTGATTATGATTCCTTTGTCCAGAGAAAATTATGTCAATAGTGTAGAGGAGAAGTAATTTGCATTATCAAATACTAGAACAGAGGGGAGACCAAACCTTGTGATTAGTTGTTGTTCTATGAATTGGATCACTACCTTCTCGTTTACATGAGTCACAGGGATGGCCTCTGCCCATTTTGTGAAATAGTCGTTGGAAGTAAGAATGTACTTGTGCAGCTTAGAGGAGTTGGGCGTAATTTCTCCTATGATATCTAACCCCCACTACTCAAAGGGCCTCAAAAAAATCACAGGTTGAAGTGGGACTGCTGTCCTTTTCTCCTTTCCAGTGCTTATTTGACAAGTCTTACAGTTTCTAGTGTAAGTATGTGCGTCTTTGAACAAGGTGGGCTAGTAGTAGTCGGCCCTCATAATCTTATGAGCGGTGGTATTTCTAGCAAAATTTCTTTCGGTGGGGCCATCATGAAGTTCATTTAGCACCTTATCATCATCTTCATGTTTGATGCACCTCAACAATACCCCATCATAGTTGATCTAGAAAATCATTGAATTTATAAGACGATATTGTGCAGACTTTAACCTGAGGTCTCTTCTCTCTCTTGGTTTGAGGATTTCGAGACAAGTTTCATGATGTAGTAGGTAAGACAATTCCTTGTACCAGGAATATCTTCATGGGGGGATGTATGCTACTTCTCCACACCATAGAGCTATTTCATTCTCCCATCCAGAGTCTACATTTACTTGATCTTGAGCTTCGACTGCGAGCTTGCATAGACCTTGTCCTTTTACCATCTTGGCAGGTTTTATGTCTAGATAAAATTATTGGACTATATCCATCTAGTTCCCTCTTATTTCTCCCATTTCTTGTTGGGTGAACAAAGATCAGACTGCAGGGTGTGGTACAATCACCTTAGTGTGATTCCTGAGGATGTAGGACCTGAAATGCTTTACTGCCTTATAGACTACATAGGCCTACTTGTCTATGGAAGGATAGTTGAGCTCAGATCCTTGAAGGTTAGTTCTCATAAATGATACTAGGGCTTCTTTGTTATATTCATCCTTCTAAGTTAAAACTGCAACCAGCGACTGGTCAGAAGCGAAGGTATATAGATTAAAGCCTCTATTGAAATCGAGGCTTTGCAGCACCGGAGCCTGGGATATGGTAGCTTTGATTTTGTCGAAATCATTTTTTCATTCATCATCCCACTTAGATTCAACATCTTTTTGAATCATCTTTTGTAATGGTTTGATAATTTCAGCAAAGTCGGGAGTGAACTTCCTCGTGAAATTGATTTTCCCAAAGAAAGACTGCATGGATTTCTTGTTATGAGGTAACGGGAGTTGTGCAATGGCCTTAATCCTTTCGGGGTCTATGTGAATCCCTGCTTGAGATATAATATGTCCCAACAGCTTCCCTTCTTCAACTCCGAATATAGTTTTCTTAGGATTTAACGATATACAATATTTCCTTCATCTTTCAAAAATATGAGTTAAGTGTTGGATGTGCTCCCTCCCATCCTTCAAATACACCATCACGTCATCTAAATATACTACTACAAACTTGTTTATAATCCCTCAGAATGCCATGGACATGGCCCTATGGAAGGTTTCTCCCACATTAATTAAGCCGAAAGGCATGCGTTTATAAGAGAAGGTTTCCCATTTGGTTCGGAAGGTGTTTTTCAATCGGTCTTCCTCTGAAACCAACACTTGATTGTATCCTGAGAAACCATCGACCAAACAAAAAATCTCCGAGCCCGACATGGTCTGCAGGAGTTGTTCCATTGGTGGGACTGGATAATTGTCCTTCTCTGAAGCTTTATTGAGGTTCTGAAAGTCTACGCACAATTGGATTTATCCCGATTTGTTCCTCACCGGAATGAGATTTGCTACCGAGGCAAAGTGCCTAACCTAGAAAATTATCTTCGCATCCAGGAGTTTCCTTAATTACTTGTACATGAGAGGTTCTAATTAAGGGTGATATTTCCTAAGCTTCTATTGGAAACGCTTGACTTTAGGTTTCAACGAGAAGGTGTGCTGAATAATATGAGTATCATATGTTTTCAACTCCTTATAAGACCATGTGAAAACGTCCTAGTATTGTCTAAACAACTTGAGGTAGGCCTTTCTTTCTTCCTTAGATATATTTTTGTCGAGGTTTGCATTCCTTGGGTTCTCTAGGGTCCCAAGATTCACAGTTTCATGGAGGGGACAAGAGATACCAGTCTTTGCGCTTTTAGGACCTTTGAATCGTTCCTTTAGATCAAACAGATCTTCTAGATTAGCTACCCCTTTCAGGATCGTATGAGCCTTTGATCTTTCCATATGCCAATATTCCATAGGACACCTTTCCGTTGAGTGCTCTTGGAAATCTTCGTCATCAATAGAAAGATCTTTGAAATTGTCTTGATTGGTCAAAAAACTTATGATCTGTTCATCTCCTTTGAACACTTTCCAATTAGAAATGTTATTAGGTACTGATGGCTTGTAGAGAAGTTCTACAGTGAATCGGGAGGCTTCATAATCCTCTAAAGGAGATAGCCTAGAAGAGGCTATGGCTAGGGAATCGGTAAGGGTATTCTTTGCCTTGTGGATTACAGTAATGTTGAAAACTCCAAAGTGTTCTATTAACCTATGCACCTCTTGCTGGTAATTCTTAAGGTGGGGCAAATTGCAATGTATCGTGTTTCTTACTTGTCTAATTATGATTTCCGAGTCTCTGAAAACCTTTAATTATTTTACATTAAGATCTATCACTGTCTTTAACCCTTGAACCAGGGCTTCATACTTGGCAGTGTTGTTGGTGCACTCGAATTCTAGCCTACAAGACAAGAAATGACACCTACCCCTTGGGTCGATTAGAATGCACCCTGCTCCTGATCCTTCTTGTGACTTGGATCCATCAAAATAGAGGTTCCAAATCATGAATGAAAATCATTCCTTCCTTCACCATTGTTTATGTTATGTTGTCCACCCTTTCCTTCCACCCGACCTAGCACGGTATTTTGACAAAAGAGAGAATCTTCTGTCAGCATCGGTGATTTCTCCTGGAAAGGAATCTTAGAGTTTGGGGTAATCAGAAAATTAGATATGAGGGGAGGGAAGTTACCGAAGTAGGATTTACAAGAATAATTACCCAATATGGGAAAATCTGTGGAGGTTGGTTCATTAGGGGCTCCCAGATTGGTGATCGTATGCTTTAGATATCTCTCCCTATCAATTCGGATCATGGTTTTGTATCCTTTCAGTGGTAGCCAAAGGTGTGCCCAATCAGTACTAAAGTATCCATTCATCTTTTTGTACCAATATTGGCTAAATAATATCCCATATGCCTCAGGGATATCTACTACAATGATATCAATCACCTGCATGAAATTAAGGTGTGTCGCTATCCTGATCATCACATCTTTGAGTTCCCCCATAACCTTGACCTGGGTTCTGTCTAGTTGTATAACATGCTTATCACTTTTGAGAGGGACAACACCTATCTTATTACAAATAGCCAAGGGCATGACATTAGAAGACGCTCTGGAATCTACCAGACAATTATGAAGATTCCTATTGAAGACTTTGAATGTTAAAAGGAAAGGAGGCACGAAAGGTCTCTCCTTCCTGCCTTCTGAGAATGTGTTTATCGTTGGTTTGCTTGCCAAATCTAGAGGGGGTATATTCTTCTCTTGAATGTCTCCGGTGGCCAAGTTTTCTACCGAACTTAGAGCCTGCAACAAAAGGTATCTCTGCTGAGGGATTCTACATACATCCATAACTGATATATTAGCTTTCATCTTCTTCAAATATTTGACTACGTTATGATCTAGCTTAGGAGATTCCCATGTATGGATGTTTAGAGGTTGTTTACTAGGAGCGACATGCATTCTCGGGTGATCGGGAGTCAATTTCCTTTGTGAGACAGGGGTGGCATCGGTATCTTTTGGGCCATGTTGACCCTTACTATGTGTTTGTACCATCGATATCTTTGTGGGTGGTGCCTGAGGTTTAAACAGATCATTTGAAGAGGCGATCACGTTGGGATCCCATATCAGCATGGTCGTGTCTTGTGGTGGGTCAGCCTCTTCCTGATCAGCAATGTTAAAGGCCGAACTATTGGGTGATTCAGTCAAAGAGACTTCACCTAGAAAATGATTGGCCATTAAATTCATGGTGTTGACCCACTGAGGAAATTCCCTTTCTGAGTGGTTCTCTTGGTGGTAAGTATAGAAAGAATCAGAAGCAACATTTACTAAGTCAATGTTTAGGTTGGCTGGGGGAGGTTCAATTGCTTTGAAAGGTTGGTTTCTTTTAAAGAAAGGCTTAAAGGGTCTTTGGCCTTGGTTTCCCTCACCCGCAGTTCTTTTCATATCTATAATCTCATTTGATAGTTTCTTTACCATGCGTTGTAGGCCTTCTATATCCCCATTACCCTTATCGGGAGTTGGTTCAATCGGCTTCCCCAACGGTCTAGTCAAGAGGATTCCTCTCCTGGGAGGGGGTTGGATTTCTTTTCTTGCTAGAGATGTTTGGCCTTCTTTACACCCTTTCATTTGGAACTCTATCGTCTTGGCCTCTTCGAAATTCTCCGCGAGGGTTTTCTTAGTGGCTCTTTTAAAGAACATGGAAATAGAGGTCGGAAGAGCATTAGCATAGACCTCAATTTGAAACTCTTTAGCCAGTTTTTCCACAGGCTAAAACTTGTTTAGGATACTCGTGAATATTTGATTGAAATATTTGACCCTTTCCTCTGGGGTCATGGTGGCTGTGAACAACTCATCCATAAGGGCTCTTGTGGTTGTTTCCTTGGTAAATTTTTCTAGAAATTCTTTTGGAACTTAGTCTAGTTGGTTATGGATCCTACTGGAAAGTTAACATACCAAGTGGAAGCCAAGTTCTCAAATGTGTAGAAGAAAATTATACATACGATGTCTTCATGTTGAACATTCATAAGCGTAATCGTGAGTATGATCTTCGGGAAATCCTGAGGTCTCAGGTTCATACTTGGGGAGCAACTTTTCTGGGTGCCTAGGGAGATTATGTATTTGTTAGAGACATTTCTTGTAAAGGGGGGTAAAAT
>JASDQU010682286.1:0-46412 GCA_032191745.1 Picea mariana | reverse complement strand
TCACCGAGAGGGTGTCAGATTCCCCCCTCAGATACTGCAATTGGTATGTTCCTGCCCCTATCTTCTCGGCCATCTGAAAAGGTTCAAGCCATAGATTTTGTAACTTTGAGTGTTTTCCTTTGGTCTCGTTTTCTTTATCCCACTTAAAGACTAAGTCCCCTACTTCGAAATTTTTTTCTTTGGCCTTATGTTTGTTGAATCATCTTTTAACTACCTGTTGATGAGAGGTGAACTTAAATTTATCCTTTTCCCTTTCTTCGTCTAGCATGAGAAAGGTATCAATCCTTTGTTGAATAGCGGATGAGGGTTGACCTCTCGATGCCTGGGCAAGATGTAAAGATGGAAGATAAAATATTTTTGGGAGAATGGCTTCTTGTCCATATACTATAAAGTACAGAGAGTTTCCTATGGCTTCTTTAGGCGTTACTCTATCGGCCCATAGGGCATTATGAAGAAAATTATGCCAATTCCTCTAATTTTAAACAACTATTTTTTTTTAAATCCTCACCAGGTTTTTATTAGTTGACTCTGCTACCCCATTCCCTTGCGGATAGTACTTTGCAGAATATCTTATTATGATCCCCTTATCAAGGGTGAGTTTTTTTAACAGTGTGGAAGAAAAGTAGGAAGCATTGTCAAAAACAAGAACAGAGGGTATCCCAAACCTTGTTATTAGTTGTTGTTCTAAAAATTGGATTACTACCTTTTCATTAATGTGCATGAGAGGGATATCCTCCGTCCATCTCGTAAAATAATCTGTAGTAGTCAAGATATATTTATGATGCTTCGAAGAATTGGGAGTAATTTCTCCTATGACATTTATTCCCCATTGTTCGAATGGCCTGGCTATGGTCACTAACTAGAGGGGAATGGCTTCCCTCTTTTCTCTATCGACGCTTACTTGAAAATATTTACATTTCTTGGCATATGCATGAGCATCCCTTAATAGAGTAGGCCAATAATAACTAGCCCTTAATATTTTGTGAGTTGTGGTTTCTCCTGCAAAATGTCCACTCGTTGGGTCGTCATGGAGTTCTCTCAGTACCTTTTTTGCATCATCATGTTCAAGACATATAAGGAGTACTCCATCATAATTTATGCGTAAAAGCACATAATTTATGAGGTGATATTGAGTAGATTTTAACCTGAGAGCTCTCCTTTCTCTAGGGTTTAGGTTTTCTGGACAAGTTCCATGATGTAGGATATAAGACAAGTTTTTGTATCAGTATGCTTTCCCGGGAGGAAAGTATAAGGTTTCGCTGCACCATAATTACAACTCATTTTCCCAACCATAGTCTTCCGCGTTGATCAGATCTCAGGCCTCAGTGACTAGTTTACACAATCCTTGACCCTTGACTATTTTGGCAGGTTTTATGTCTAAATAAAATTCTTTGACTTCTATCTAATTTCCCCTTCTTTCTCCCATATCTTGTTGGGTGAACAGAGATCGGAACACGGGATGAGGTACTATGACTTTAGTGTGATTCTTCAAGATATAGGATCTGAAATTTTTGACCTCTTTATAAACTACATAAGCTTGTTTGTCTATAGTAGGGTAGTTCAGCTCGGCTCCTTGGAGGTTAGTGCTCATAAATGATACCGTTGCCTCATTGTTTTCACCATCCTTCTGGTAAGTACTGTAGCCAAGGATTGGTCAGAAACAAAGGTATAAAGAAAAAATATTTATTGAAATCAGGGCTTCGTAGCACTGGTGCTTGGGAGATTGTGGTTTTGATGTTGTTGAAAGCACCTTTCCTTTCTTCATCCCATTTAAACTATGCATCTTTGTGAATCATTTTTTGTAAAGGTTTAACAGTTTCAACGAAGTCAGGAGTAAATTTTCTCACAAAGTAGATTTTCCCAAAGAAAGATTGCATGGCCTTTTTATTGTGAGGCAAGGGGAGTTGAGCTATCGCCCTTATCTGCTCAGGGTCGATGCTAATTCCTCCTTGAGATATAATATGCCCTAATATTTTCCCTTCCTCTAAGAAAAAGATGGTTTTCTTAGGGTTTAAAGATATTCCATACTTCCTACACCTTTCAAATATATGAGCCAAATGTTGAATGTGGTCCTCCTTATTTTTTTAGTATATCGTTACATCATCTAAATAGAATACCACATATGTGTTAATCAATCCCTGGAAATCTAAGTCCATGACCCTCTAAAAGGTTTCCCCTACGTTAATCAACCCAAAGGGCATGTGTTTATAAGAAAAGGTTCCCCACTTGGTTCAGAAGGTATTTTTTAATCGATCTTCTTTTGAAACCATAACCTGGTTGTATCCCGAGAAACCGTCTAGGAGGGGAAAAAGTTCAGAGCCAAATACTGTCTGTAGGAGTTGTTCCATAGGTGGGACTGGGTAGTTATATTTTTTTGATGCTCTGTTAATATTTCTTAAATTGACACACAAACGGATCTCCTTAGACTTATTTTTGATAGGCACCAAATTGGCTTCCCAGGAAGAGTGTCTAACCTGAAAGATAATCTTGGCATCTAACAATTTCTTCAAATCTTGATACATCAAAGGTTCCAGAGATGGGTGGTACATCCTAATATTTTTTTGGAAAGGTTTTACTCTGGATTTTAACAGGATCATGTGCTGGATAATGTGAGTATCATATGTTTTCAATTCTTGGTAGGACCAAGCAAAGACATCTTGATATTCTTTAAACAGTTTAAGATAAAATTTCATGTCTTCTTTGGGCACTGTCTTACCTAAATTGACATTCTTGGGATTCTCATGGGTTCCTAGGTTTATAGTTTCGTATATAGGGAATGAGCTCCATGTTTTTTCATTCTTTGGCCCTTTGAATCTTTCCCTCGGGTTGAAAAGGTTAACCAAATTGGACACTCCTTTCGTTATTGTTTGAAACTTGGGTTTGTCATCAGTGTGATATTTTCCCTTCTTCTGTTCATGGAGATCTGATTCTGTGAGTATTTCTTGGAATACTTCATCATCAATGGCCAAATCCTTAAAATTCTCCTGATTAGTCAGGAAATCTACAATCTGTTCATCCCCTTCAAAGAATTTCCAGTTTGAAATGTTTTTAGGTACCGAAGGTTTGTAGAGCAGTTCTACTACAAACCTTGAGGCTTCATAATCTTGTAAAGGAGATAATCTTGAGGTTGCAATGGCTAGAGCATCAGCAAGGGTATTTTTTTATTCTAAGAACATCGATAATGTTGAAGGACTCAAAATTGTCTATTAGTTTGTGCACCTCTTGCTGATAATTCCTTAAGTGAGGTGAATTTCAATGGATGGTATTATTCACTTGCCCGACAATAATTTCAGAATCTCCAAATACTTTCGATTCCTTGATGTTTAAGTCGATGGATTTATTTAGTCCCTGGAATAGAGCTTCATATTCAGTAGTGTTATTAGTGCATTGGAATTCTAATCTACAGGATAGGAAACTTCGTTTCCCCTTTGGGTCAATTAGGATGCATCCCGCTCCCAACCCCTCTTGCAATTTAGAGCCATCAAAGTACAATGTCCAAATTTGGGGAGGAAAATTTATGACTTCTTCAAGTCTAGCTATTTTTACAATTTCAACCTCCTTGTCTGCTACTCCTGTCGGAGAATCCTAATAGAGGATGCTTTCTTCTGCGGCTGCTAGTAAGTCTATTCTAAATATCATTTCATATTTTTGTGCAGAAGGTATGTCAAAGATGTGAGGGGAGAAATTATCAAAATCAGAATCACATGAGTACTTTCCTAACACATGGAACTATGTTGACGAGGGTTCATTTAGGGTCTCTAAATCAATGACAATATTCTTGAGGTATCTTTCTCTGTCGATACTAATCATGTTTGGATGTCATTTCAATGGAAAACAGAGGTGATCCCAGTTGGTACTAAATTACTTGTTTAATTTCTCACACCAGTCTCGGCTAAGTAGAATTTTGTAAGCCTCTAGGATGTCTACCACAATTATGTCAATTACTTGAACAAATTTTGGGTGTGTATAGATTATGATCATGACATATTTTGATTCCCCAATGACCTTTACCTGAGTCTTATCTAGTTGTATAACATGTTTATCACTTTTGACCAGGGTTGTGTTTAGTTTCTTGTAGATTGACAATGGCATGACATTTGAAGATGTCCCTGAATCGACTAGGCAATTATGTAGATTTCTGTTAAAAACCTCAAACGTCAAGAGGAAAGGAGGAACAAAATTCCTTCCTCTTTTGTCTAAAGAACAAGCATTCACACTCGACTTATGTTTTAAGTCTATGGGAGATGATACGTAACCTTAGTCAATGCTTGTCATAGGGGTAGCTATTAATTTTAAGGCATGTAACAAAAAATCCTTTTGTTGAGGAATCCTACACATGTCCATGATTGACACATTAGCTTTGATTTTCTTCAATTCTTCTACCACATTGTAGTCTAGCTTAGGAGTTTCTTGTGTGTGTATGTTTGTAGGATTTCTTTGGGAAGAAGATAGTGGTTTGGGGTGATCGATCACTTGATTTCCTTGAGATGATTGAGTAGTGGTGGGGTTACTTTGGATATGTTGACTTTTACTTCACGTCTGTACAGCCATAATCTCAGCAGGGGGTCCCTGCACCTTAGTGGCATCGTTGAAAGGTATCAGGTGGTTGGAATCCCATAACAACATGGATGTCTCTTCAAGTGGTTCTTGAATTTCTTGATTTGTGACATTTATTGTCAATCCATTGGGTTGTCCGTTTAGAGAACATTCATCTAGGAATCGATTAGCCATTAGATTCATAGCATGCAACCATTGAGGGAAATCCCTTTCTAAATGTTTTTCTTGATGATATGTACAGAAGGAGTCAGATGTTATGTTCCCTAAATCGACTTTTAGGTTGGCTAGGGGAGGTTCTTAAGATTTGAAAGGAGGGTTTCTTTTGAAAAATGGTTTATAAGGTCTTTGAATTTGGTTTCCTTCCCCAACACTCCTTTTCATATCTATGATCTCGTTGGAAAGTTTTTTTATCATCCGTTGCAGGTTTTCTATGTCCCCTCCTTCTTTTTTGGGACCTTGTTCTGTTTGTTTTCCCAAAGATCTAGTCAAAAAACGTCCCCTCTTGGGTGGATGTTGGGTTTCCTTTCTTATTAGTGAGATATGACCTTCTTTTCATCCTTTCATTTGGAACTCAATCATTTTAGCTTCTTCGAAATTTTCAACTAGAGTATTCTTGGCGGCCCTTTTATGAACATGGAAATAAAAGCTGGGATAGAATTAGCGTATACTTCAATTTGTAGCTCTGGAGTGGGTTCAAAATGGTGGTGAACCTTTGGTTGAAATATTTGACCTTTTCTTTTGGATTCATAGTGGCAGAGAAAAGTTCATCCATTAAATCTCTTGTAGTAGTTTCTTCAACAAATTTGTCTAAGAAATCCTTTTGAAACTTTGTCCAACTAGTTATGGAACCAACCGGTAGGTTGAAATACCAGGTTGAAGATGAATTTTCAAAGGTATAAGGGAAAATTATACACACCGCATATTTGTGTTGTACATTCATCAACCTTATGGCTAATATGAAGTTCTTAATATGGTCTTCAGGAAATCCAAAGGTTTCTGGGTCAAATTTGGGAAGTAGCTTTTCTGGATGTCTGGGTATGTTATACATCTGTCCTGGAATCACCAGAGTATATCTTTTCTACCATGGTTGGTTATCTCGAGGCTTATCTCCCCCTTCTTCATAGTTATCATTATTACCCCCCATGTCTTTTAATTCAGAACCTGAGCAATTAGAGTTAGACCCTTTCTCTTTAGATTCAAAATTGTCAGGTTCAGAGTAGTTACTGGTTGGTGGGGTGACAACTGGTGTTTCAGGTATTATACCAAGGGGTTGTTCAATCAATGTGAGGGAAAATTCTATCATGTCTTCTACCGTTTGAACGAATACCTGATCAGGGGTGTCAACAACTAGTCTTCTTTTTTTTTTTCTTTGAGGAAGTAAAGGAGCTAAAGGTAATGCTCTGATTTGTCGGGCATAAGCTCTGGTGATTCTTATGAACTTATTTAACTCTTCGTGGGGAATATTTTAAGGTATTTAAGGGTACAGGAATTCTTCCTCTTCATTTTCAGGTGAGTTACTCGTAATGGGAGTACTCTCTGTATGTGGGTTGTCTTGAGAATGACTAGCCATGCATGTGGGTTGTTTTGAATCTATAGGATTTGCAAAATATATTAACAGAGATATTGTTAGCCATGCATTCGTTTAGGGCCTCCTTCTAGCAAAAATTATTTTGAGGGGTCTGAGTTCCCTTTGACCCAACAACAGGAACCAAACCCACTTAAGAGTCCCAATTAGAATCGTAAGCGTTTGATGAGTGGTATGGTTCTCCATATTTGTCATCTCGCTAGATTTATATATGGGATTTAATCGTGACTGATAGATATGTCTTTCTGTGAAACCTTTCCTCAGGCTATGCAGTTCTCTTTTTTGTTCTTTTCTAACATTTGTGAAAATGAAAGGTGGAGCTTAAACTAAATGAAAGAAGAAAGTTAAGATATATTAGAGAAAGTTGGGTTTTGGGATAACCTTTATACCTCAGCATGCAGACAATGAGGATATGAACTAATTCAAACTAGAAATAATACCATTTTGACTTGTAGACATTCAACATCATCTGAGATAATAATTACAGAGAGAAAATATATACGTGACAAGAAATTAGTTCAGGAAAAGTGATTTTCAATGCCCTACTATCAATCACATATTAACACAATTGATTTCTATTCATCAAATAGAATAAAAGAATTGTCATAGCATTATAAGATAACTTAAATAACAGATACATCAACTCTTACTCATTACAACAACAAATATTGAATTCGAAGACATAGATAATCCCCCTCGGTCCAATCACATTCACACCCCAGATGAAAGAAGTGTCTTTGGTTCTAAACAGAACTTCTAAACTAAAATAACTTGCACATAAATAATTCTCTTAAAATATTCCAGAAAAATTCTTTCTCTCCAAGACCATCGACCTTTAACACAAGGTTGATTCTCTTATTTATAACAATAACTCTACTAAAAATAGCTACTAAATTTATGTTAAGTAAAGAAAATGACACATAGCGGACTTTATCTATCTATTCTCTTTAGTTTCCTTTAGATCATCTCGTCATTTTAATAAAGTGGATTGTTCCTTTCGTACTCTGACCATCTGTAGAAGAGATCTTCACATGTATTTGCATAAGGGAACTTGTGTTGATCCATCGGAGCGAAGAGGACCTCCTTTATCTCAACTGACCGTTCTTTTTACTTGATTATTTTGACACTCATGCGTTGTAAGACTGCGAGAGATTTAATCAGAGGCTCCATGAACTTCTTCACTTGGCCCGAGGTCATGCTTGAAACCTATAGAATCTCTTTTTTGCATACCTATTCTTGCTCTGCATGTCGCTTAACTATGTCACGTAAATCGGTGAAATCCTTTAGTGGGCCAAACTTTGGCAAGTCAATATCCCTCATTTCTTGGTTAATCTTTTCCCAACTTTTCTCACATTCTTTCCATATTTCCTGCATCTTTCGTTGGGGTTCCTGGACCATGTATACCTAGTGTTCAACTTCCTTCCATATTTGGGCGATGTTGTTGGCCATCAACACTCAGATGCCATGTTCTTCTATATCTTGGCCCTTCTATACTTTGTTGATGTGGTTGATATGTTCCAAGGCTTGATGTGCCTTCTCATACCAGGGTTGCATGTATTTGAAATTTGCTATCCCTATAAGGGTATATTCTTGGAAATCAACTATGTGGGCGGTGAAGAGGTCTCTCTCCCTTTTGAATTGTGCATACATATATCGAAACTCACTCTTCAAGAGTACCACCGCATGTGTCGAATTTTGGTAATACTCAGCTTGATGTCACAGGTGCTCCAACTCTTTCTTCCTTGAAGCTCTCTCCCTTCCATCCCTTTTTTCCCCGTCTAATGTGGCATCAGTTATGGCCATCCCTACTCCGATTAGCTCAGTCATCCTGGTATTTTATGTGTTGAATAAAGTCCCTTCTGTGGTTATGAACAGGGTGCTATCGAGCGTGAGCTTCCTTTTCTTGATTGTTATTCTCATCACGACCTTCCTTTTTGTGTCATAAGAAATTTCCTATATATCGACGACTTCGTCTACTAGTTCAGGAATTTTCCGATATCCCAAGGACAGAGTATTTCCCAGGATTCCTGTCGTATAAAGGTGTTCCATGGTAGGTTCTTTATCTCTTCTGAGGGTGGGCACTTGACCTCCCTCTTCCTTAGTCATTCGTTTATGCTATAATAATGGTGCCGACATTTATTCTATTTCAAGGCTTGGTTCGCCTAGCTCCCTAGCAGGGGAGCTTATTGTGTGACCTAGTGACTTGACCTAATGTTGGTCCTCGTCGATTGATGGAGTCTTTTCCTTAGATGGCGAAGTGGGAAGAGGATTAGTATTGGATGATATTTCGGTCATTGGGATATTGATTTATGGTTGCCCCATTCCTTCTTCTTGTCCTCCTGCAACCATGTCACTCTTAGAGTTGTCATCATGAAGTTGTGTTCCCAGTTGATTGAGAAATATAGTGTCAAGAGTAGTCATATATTCCAAGTCGCCTTCTTGGGGATTTAGGACCAAATCATTGGAGGCTGGAGAAGATGTATCCCCCAGTTCTTACCCCTGTGTGATTATAACCAGGGTTATATGTGAAGCTTATGAACCTTCCATGTCATCATATATGGTGATTAAATCTAAGAGGACAGTAGGCATACCCATCCCCCTTGATACCTTTTCTTCTCTTTGTTGAGTTGTAGTTGTCACTGATGATTCTGCCTAGGCTAATATAGGGCTAGTTTCTTCTTGAGTGACAGATTATTTTGGTGGAATTGTCTTTGAGCCGTTCATTTCTACCTCCTGACCGTTTGTATCGGCCTAGGTAATTCTCGAGGGTCTTATCAGAGGGCCAAGTGGAGGATCATACCTCAATATTTGCATATCTCTCTCGACTTCTTCCAGAGCAACGACCCCTTTTTCATGCTTTTGTCACTCTATTTTATTCTCTTATTCTGATGTCTTCCTAAGTTGTGTGCTCTATTGTATCAAATTTGTCATCCATGTTCATCCCCTTGAACTTGTTCATACTAGGGTTAGCCCTTCTATGGAGCACTTCCTCCCAATATTGGGCGCCCTCAGTAAATATTTCATCTTCAAAATTGTCATGAGCATATGGACAACATGAGAATACCTACTACGCGTGTTGTCCCTCGACCCATTTTTGAGGAAATGTTGGTCGTGTTTGACCATTTTTGGGACTTCGACAGGATGGTCGAAGACATAGCGACCAGGTGAAGCGGAGATCGCGGGATATCTCCCATTTTTACAGGATTTTTGGGTTGTTAGGGTTTATGTAATGGGTATGGGATGTCGGCCCATGGGTTTACCCATGTTTAGGCATTTTTGTAATGTATAAATAAGTAGCTAGGCAATGCAAGTAGATGTCAATTTTGAGGTCATGGGCTTAGTGCTTGACTAAAGTATTTTAATACTTGCAGAGCTAAGTGCAAGTGATTGTAAAAGACTTTGTGCACAGACTATGTAAGGCTTTGTTCCTTGACCTAATTCGGGGTAGGAGGATCTGGCGAGGTGCGCGCAGATCTCTTGTCCTTTGTGGAGTTGGCTCTATGGCTTTGTGCACAAGAGCAGAGGAATATAAGAAGCTTGAATACTAATAAATAAGAAGAAGAGTTGGTGGACATAGCCCCACACTGGGGTGAACCACGTATATCCTGTGTTGATGTGCTTTGTACGATGTTGTTGATATTGTTTATGTTGTTTATCTATTAGTGTATTGGTATTTATGTATGTTAGATAGATATATGGATGCTTAGTGCTCTATTAATGATAAATGAATGTTATATCTGATCCAATAACTATGTGCTAAGTGATGAAAAGTAATTGATCTTAGTTTCTACTGTGTTGTTCTGTATCTAGGGTTAATCTGCGATGTGAATGGATGTATGAACTAATGCATGGTATTGGATAAATGCTCTGTTAAGTGTTGTAATCACAGATATGTGTCCCAGCTAGGTTGTAGAGACCTAAGTCCTACAACCCCCCATGTCTCTACCTCGGGTGAGACTTCATCTTCTTCGCAGGTGTTGCAGAAAGGGTTTGTAGTTAGGGTTTTCTTGGTGCATTGTTGAAGCATTGAACCCTGGGTCTGCCCTTGAAACAACAAATGGTTCCATTGCCGATACTTGAAACTATGATTGTTGGGAACTAAAGAAAAGAGAAATCTTTGCGCATAGATCTGTATCTGTAGTGCGCATTATTCTACTTAACTTGTGAAGCTTTGTGCTAAGAAAGGAACCGGATCTGAAGAAAAGAGGTAAGATCTCAAAGCTTTGTGCTCTGTTAAAGGTAAGACAAGCAGAATTTTTTTCTTCGAAAGTATGAGTCTAGGTATGTTCGATAGATTTTGTCCTAGTCTGAAAACTAGGGCACAAATAGAAGAATGAGTCGATCTAAATAGACTTGATAGAGATAGTGAAAGATATGTTATTCCTATGCATAGAAAGAATTTTTGGAATAATAAGTGGATGCAGGAACCTAGAAAGAATTGTTGCAATTTGCAGTTCCATCACTGCAACCCCGGTGTGTAGTACAGGAAGGGTTGGGGATCATTTAAAAGAAAGAGAGGATTGACATTGTGTTATAATTGCAGAAGACCGGGACATCTTGCTAAGGAATGCCCTGGTACAGGTCCTATTTGTCTCTGTTGTAAAGTTATTGGTCACAGAGTTAAGGATTGCCCTAGAATGATTTCCAAAGTTGAAAATATGAACATGAGACAAGGAAACTACGAAGGAAGTCAAATGACTGAGGATATGTTAGAAAACCAAAAAGAATCAGAGACTATGTTATTACATCTGAAAGAAACACTGAATGATCACAGAATGGCACAGTGTGCCTAGCTTATCAGTTGATTTCTAGCAAGCTTGTCAGAAAGAACCGGTCGATACAAGTCACAAGGTTCGTAGTAGACCTTGCATGAAAGTGTGTCGAAGGAATGCAGATGAACTGGGCGAGTTACCTCGTCAATGAGTCGAAGAAGGATTGTCACAAAGTGCAGGACCAAGGATACGAATTCCACTTCAGTTGATTACTGGTGCTCATTGCATTTGTTGCTTGGCAAATGTCGGAAGGAGAAACATTCCCTGAAGTCGATCCATCAGAACTATTGGCCGTGAGGTTCGCTACCTTGTGGTATATGAACGATATGGCGAAGCAGTGGCAGTCGAATGTTGTCTTCCATACTTATTACCTATAGCTGAAGCATGCCATTGAATCCTTTGTGCAGATGACCCCGAATACACTCCATCGATACAGGCCACTAACGAACTTCCACGCAGACCAACACTTCATCTACATCACCATGCGTGGGGATGAAAGTAAGGAGGATATACAGTCTTACTATAAGTTGATTGAGGAAGACATGGAAGAGATCACTAAGGAATGGCCAGTAGAATTCCTTGTACCAGTGAAGGATGCAGAACTCTCCAACCCTGATATCATCAAAATCCCATTAGTCACTCGGGTCGAACATGATGGACAGAGCAGCGCCAAGAAAAAGAAGAAAAAGGACGAAGTCCAAGACATAGAAAGTGATGAGAAGGACATTGCATCAGAGGAAACTGCGCCTGACTCACCTGCAGGAGGAGGAGGAGACGAAGTGAACCAAGAGGAAGGAGGGGAAGAAGGAGAAAAGAAGGACAAAGGTAAAGCTACACCTCCAAAGAATCTCCTCACCACAACAGAAGCATCGCATAAGAGGAAGGCTTCCCTAGAGAAACTTTTGGCAAGGAAGAAGGCTCGGTCCAACAAGCCTCAGTCGAAGTGTGCTCACAGTGGATGACATTGATCTCATCATCACAACTGTAGAATACGCTTCATAAGACATATTGCAGAAACATGGGGAAAAGCAGGAGTTTATGTACGACATAATAGAGAAAGAGCTCAGAGACATCCAGTAGGAAATCCATTCAAGTAGCGCAGTGCCTACTGTGCCATCCTCAACAAAAAAATTAGAATTGGGGGATGAGCCCACCCAGTTGCGAAGGTTATCATATGCAACAAAGGTTCGACTTCGTCGAGCCCAAGAAGAAAAGGAAAATGCCACAAAGGCCTTAAATCAAGAAAAGGAGGAGGTCCTAGAGAAACTTCGAGTTGCACAGAAAGAGAAAGATGAACTTAGGGCGATGTTCGAAGAGGACAAAGAGAAAATCCAAAAAGAGAAAGACCAGTTGCTCACGAAGCATATTGGGGTTAAAGAGGCAGAGACTAGAGCACTTTGCTCTATTTCAGCTTTGGTACAGGAGGAACCGACGTCGACAGAAATGCAATTGGGGAATCTCGCTGAAGTCATTCAGTAGCTTCAAGCAAGAGTAGTAGAATTAGAACTTCAAGCAGTGTCGAGCACTCCACAACAAGTGTGGGATCAGAGGGAAGAAGATGCCAGGAGCGCAGTAGAATGAATCAGGGCATTAGCCTTAGAATGTAAACAATTGAGTGATCGAAGTGCGCAGACCTATGAGTGCCTTGCAGAATATCTGGAGCTGAGGAGATTGGAAGCACAGCTCCAGGAGGAAAAGCAGCAGGCATCCACAATACAAGCATAAATGAAACTGTTGATTGTAGTTGAGAAGATGAAGAGGTCGCAGAAGCAGCACGCAGTCCAGCAGCAGGTTACTGCCATCCAGAGAAAGGTTATGGAAGTGACACGGAGACTCTGATCGGTGCAGGACAAAGCTTGCATGCTTTTCGAAGAGATTGAGGGAAAGGGATCAAAGCTAGAACAGATGGTCATGACAGTGGAACAACGCCTGGAAGGTCCTGTCACCAAGCAATTACTTCAGGAGTTCATCGAGCAGGAGGCTCTAGCGAAGCAACAAGTCAAGGAAGCTCGAGCTAAACTTGAGGCGTTCGAAGCAGAGTTGCCCAGATCAGAGTGACTCGGGACGAGTCATAGGTGAGTGTTGGGGGCCTGTTGGCCCTCATCCAAGTTTTGAGGAAACATTGGTCGTGTTTGACCATTTTTGGGACTTCGACAGGCTGGTCGAAGACGGAGCGACCAGGCGAAGTGGAGATCGTGGGATCTCGCCCATTTTTATGGGATTTTTGGGCTGTTAGGGTTTATGTAACGGGTATGGGATGTCGGCCCATGGGTTTACCCATGTTTAGGCCTTTTTGTAATGTATAAATAAGTAGCTAGGAAATGCAAGTAGATGTCAATTTTGAGGTCATGGGCTTAGTGCTTGACTAAAGTATTTTAATACTTGCAGAGCTAAGTGCAAGTGATTTTAATATACTTTGTGCACAGACTGTGTAAGGCTTTGTGCCCTGACCTAATTCGAGGAAGGAGGATTTGGCGAGGTGCGCGCAGATCTCCTGTCCTTTGTGGATTTGTCTCTATGGATTTGTGCAAAGGAGCAGAGGAATATAAGAAGCTTGAAGACTAATAAAGAAGAAGAAGAGTTTGTGGACGTAGCCCCACACTCAGGTGAACCACGTATATCATGTGTTGATGTGCTTTGTACGATGTTGTTGATATTTTTTTATGTTGTTTATCTATTAGTGTATTGGTATTTATGTATGTTAGATAGATATATGGATGCTTAGTGCTCTATTGATGATAAATGAATGCTAGATCTGATCCAATAAGTATGTTCTAAGTGATGAAAAGTACTTGATCTTATTTGCTACTGCGTTGTTCTGTATCTAGCGTTAATCTGCGATGTGAATGGATGTATGAACTAATACATGGTATTGGTTAAATGCTCTGTTAAGTGTTGTAATTAGATATATGTGTACCAGCTAGGTTGTAGACACTCGATTCCTACAACCCCCCTGCCTCTACCTTGGGTGAGACTTCATCTGCTTCCCATGTGTTGCCAAAAGGGTCGGTAGTTAGGGTTTTGTTGGTGAGATATTGAAGCGTTGAACCCTGGGTCTGCCCTTGTGCCAACAACATGTGTTGGAGTCCAACTCTTTTGGATCATGCTTGTGAAAATGACATGTGGGGAACCGATACTCAAGCTGACTCTATCCTTCTTGTTTTTCCTGCGTAGTGTCTTTGACCATATAAAACCCAATATGAAAACCATAGGGTATCAAATCCCTCTTCTTATCCTTCACTAGAGAAGCATTATAGCCTTGTAGGATTCTCTAGTAACAAATATCTCCCAATATGGGATGGTCCGGGACATGAACTGGGAGTAGGCATTGTGCACCAGTAGCCCCAAACACTCTGATGTAAGTGCTTGTTTCTTCGAAATACCAGTGGCCAACCTTGGATATCATATTTTTGGTTGTCGTTGAAAGCCTTGGGCATTCTTTTCTAAATATAATAAAGTTTATTCTGGCTATAAACTCATCACATATCATGGTGTAAAATATTTTTTACCTACTCTCCCACAAAATGCTGAAATAAACATGCACAGGTAACTCGGCAACATGCCATCTTCAATTCATACCTGTGAAAATGTTTCTCGCACAGATTACGTCCAATAGGTAAGATGCCATGTAGAAGACTGATGTTTCTCCATCTTTTGGTGTTTGGGCCTGTAGGATGTTGATACTCAGTTGTTTGGAAATGATGGCTCCCCAATTGAAACTACTGCCAGAGATTTCCATGGTATATGCTAAAGGAATCCAAGCCTCTGAAAACTTTGAGAAGTCCTTTTTTCCATACAATTGACAGATTAAAGCCATTAAATACATATAGGGCTCTCTGAGGTTTACTGTGTTGTACCAACCATTGCTCCTATTTGTGAACTTTTTATCCTCTTTCCACCATGAGGCTAGTAACCAGCTGGTGTCATGGAACTCATAAAACCTAACCACAAAATATGTATTTAGTCTCTCCTCTGGGTATTTGATTTTGAAGTATTTTTGTACCTCTACTTGAAAAAAGATACCAACACATTCACCCTCCTCATTATTGACTGTTCATTTCATCATCTCTACATGGCCAATTATCCATCCTAGGGTTTCCATGCAAGGGAGAACTGGGGTTCGGCAAGCCACCATGTGCAGATATGATCGCGTAATATTCGAGAAAACTTGGTCATCCAATACCCTAACATTCGGGTTGTTGTGAGGTGTAAAATTCGAGTAATCTTCCTGACTGATTTTTTTAAAAAGGTACCCCCAATGTGGGAGCATTAATTTAGATCCATTGCTTGCCTCTGTGTCCTCGGATGTTGGAGGCTGGGTAAATTGTTTCTTGGTCGAAGTCCATATAACTGATTTTGTTTTGAAAAAAAATCAAGCTCTCTTGCAATCGTCGATGTCGACCCTTCATCGATCTCAAGTTCTTTTATTTTGGGAGTTTTTGGTGAGCGCATGTTCGTTGTATTTCATGGAGGAATTTTCCTGCAGAAAATGTTATAATGAGCTACAAGCCAACTTCGACAAGTGTTATCATATCCAATCATAGGTGCAAACGACAAATACAATTCTTACCTCTTCCTTGCAAGAAATAACCTAGGCTTACTGGTAATCGACGTGATACAATGAGTTGTAGCCTCTTCGATGCTCTTTCTCGCTTCCTCGTTTTCTTGGGAGATCAATGATTTGTGAATAGAATACCATGCTTGGGCACAAACTTTGTAAATTTAAAAGCATACTTACCTTGTTGCATCGAGTCTTAAATTCGAGCGTACAAATGTGACCTGTACAATCTATAACATAATCCACACCATTCTTAGGATTAAATGTAACGCAGGTTGGTGTTGCAGGAGTGTGTTATTTCAGAATTCATTGGTGAATTCAAATTTTGAATGTCAGTCAGTGCACGGTGTCGTGGTATTGGTTACGTGAAGTTATTTTTTGTCTAACAAATCATCGATCCCATCCTTCACTTAGCTAGAAGTGTCCCATCAAATTATCTGAGCATTTTCACACTTCAAAGAAACTAGTATGATCGGCATCAGGGATAAGCATGGTATTTAAATGGATAGCGTGAATCAACCAGGATTGCTGGTAGTTAATGAGTGCATCGGCATCGGTAGTTTGTATTTGACATTGCTTCGTGGGTACCTTTAGGAAAAAATTTTGATGCCGACCCAGACTGTCGTACAATGATGGAGTGGAAGTGTTGATGTGGAAGTACAGATACTACACAGTGAACATCAAAAGATGACGTGGGAGAAAATCGAGCAATACGAACTATCTACATGGAAAAACACATGACGGTTGATTTGACCTTTTTGGCGTGAGAAGCGTTGTTTTCGTCATCGGTGATTTTACTTAGACATATTTTTTTGGCTTGGCATTTCTCCCTTTTCGTTGATGTCGACGGTACATCGACGATCGACGATTGTTGTTGTTTATGTGGGTAGTTTTCCTTTCAGATTTCACAGATGTCGCCGATACATCGACGAATTTTTAAAGAACTACTTTCACAGACCAGAATCGTCGATGGGTGAGCGAATATTTTATAAAACAAATTTTAATTTGTGTGTACTTAGTCTTATGTCATGTTTACTTAGAGAAAAATTACAATCTATCAACAAACTTCAAACCAAATCAAATGTGATCGATGATAAGAACGCAACAACAGAAAAATCCATTGATCCCTACAAAACTGAATCCATGGAAAAATGACAAAGTGGTACCCAAAAGAAAAATTCACAAAGACTTTTTAGGGTGTGTTGAGTGCTCAACAACAAGGTAAGTTAAAATAGAAATGGGTTTCTTGGAAATTATACCTTCCAAATCCACTATAGAATCTTGGTGGTCTGGTTTCCAATTTTCCACAACTACATATATCCTTGACACACTTCTGACCACATCATTAAATGTGGTTGCTTCCTGCACATGATAAAATTTCTTGTTTTCATGCTTCCTGTGAGGGAAATCCCTCAAAATGTGTGGTTCTCCACAACCCCAACACAATAGAGGCTCCTTCCTTGGCTCCTCTACTTTTTTTCTTGCCTGCGTTGTCGACTTATTTCCACTCTGAGATGGAAAATTATGATGATGCACACTTCTACTTGACTGACCAAACTACACACCCTTCTTTCTATTCTTATATGGAAATGATTTGAATCCATTTTTCTAGGACCCACTCTTATCCCTTCTCTTCCAATCCTTAGGAGGCTCTAGTTTATGTATGGATTGATCATAACAACACTTGGCCTTCCTTATAGTGTCCTCCAATGTATTTGGCTAATCAAATTCAATTTTGTCCTGGTAGGACTGTGTCAATCTACTAAGAAAATGTTGCACTCTTTCTTTCTCATCCTTGAGGTAAGGAACATACCTCAAAAAATCCATACATATTTTGGCATAGGCGTACATGGTAAGTTTTCCCAACTTATGCTCATGGAATTCCTTGATTTTTTCATCGAAATACTTCTCTGGTAGGTATGCCTTTCTGAAGTACTTCTCAAACTTCTTCCAAGTCAATTTGTGTTCCTTCAATCCTTTGAGTTCCTTGAGATATTCCCACTATAAGGAAGCTACTCCATTCAGGTTGAAGATGGAAATCCTTGCTTTGGTATTCTTAGAATAATTATGTACTCGAAATTACTTCTTCAAACCCAACAACCAAGCCTCGACTTCTTCTCCCTTCTTAATTTATCCACCAAAGGTAGGCGACTTAGCCTTCTTGAATTCTTCAGTCAAAGAAATTTGTGAATGTCTCTTCTTTTTCCTCGAAACATTTGACCCAATGTCACTGCTGGACAACTCCTCAGAATAAATATTCCTGCTGGATGACTCGGTGAAAATACTTCCATCATATTCACTTTTATTAACATTTTGATACCTTTTCTTAGAAGAACTCTTTCCCACATCGCTATGGGACAATCCGTGATTTTGGGCATCTGAAGGGGTTTTCAACCTCTTCAATTGTTGCAACTCTGCATTACCAAGGCCCTCTTGTATATGCTTTTGAATTTCAAAAAAGCTTTGTAGTAATACTACATTAAACTTTGTCTCCTCATCCTAAGCTCTCATGAGCCTAATTTTATCTTCCTTCAAACTCATGACAATGGCCACTAGATCTGGAGGGGTTTCTATATCCCTCTATCTATCATATTCCTCATCTTTGAAATGTGATGTGTCTTCCATGTTACATTGCACCATTCACTTTTTCTTTCATTTCAGTACTTCCTACATGCTGAAACAATGAAACATCGTTAGCCCTTACATATATCAACATCATAGCATGCATTCTTGGCATAATAAAATATTTATTAAACAATTTTGAGCGGACTTGGAGACCCATTAAAGCCTAGAGTTTGAACTCTTCTTTGATACCACTCTATAACACATCCGACCCCCCTAATCTTACTTAGGTTGATGGGGTGTCAAAATTATTCTTTCTCTAAGCATTTAATATTTTTAATTAAACCTCATAGACGAGTTCTTATCTCCAAGATATTTCCAACAACTAAAACCATGCTCAAGACCGAGATCTAGCTCAAAATTTAAATCCTTATGAAAGTTTTTAGGCCTTTCGTTTATCAATCCATCTCATTTCCACGTGACTTCCTACCACTCATACCATTCGACATGGCACTCAATTAAAATATGGCATGGCATCTTCCACCTAGCCATTAGGCCCTCCAAACCAATGACTCCAATCACTTGGGCCTATCTTCATCGTCGTTTGGGTTCTTCTCCTTTGGAATAGTGAGTCACCCCACCAAGAAGTTTTGACGACAAACACTCTGACGGGTCTAATCCCAGATTTGATGTCTCTCGACCTCTGTCATCTAATGACTTTGATCACTTCAATTCCTCTAAATTGCGTGATGAATACTGTCCACTCCTTTAAAATCTTCTCGGGTGAACAGGTGGGACCTACAACAAATCCATGGTTGGAATTCCATCTTGCCTACTTGTAGATTAATGGTTTTCACTTGACCTTGGATCCCTCTTTGTCATCGGCTCGGTCTCCTTCCCTTACTCTAGACCTCTGTCCACCATCTTCCAACGAAGGGATGAGATATATAAACCTATAGATCTGATGACCAAGGATTTAAAATGAAGACTTAAGAGCCTCTATTCCCAACAGGGCCACCCTCGTCCCATCGACCAATAAATTATCGACACACGTCACCTCTTGAGACATCCTAACTACCAAGTTGGCATCCTCGTTAGCATGACATCACTCCCCCTTTTGATATAGGTAGATATCGGTGACCACCCACCTTTTCCAGCTGGCTCACATACAACTTTCATCTTGGCAATTACATTTTTTTATCTTGGTAGTTTTTTTCTATCTTTTTTGGTCCTAAACTTCTGGGGTTGTTTTGAGGCCCTAAACAACATTTTTTGGGCTCACCACAGTCGCATTGTAGAAAGAGTCGAAGTGTGAAGGAATAATGTGTATTTTTTAGATACACCTTTCCAACAGGCTATCGTGCACCTAAAACAGAGATCCTATGCAAAAGTTATGACCTCGGGAAGCTTTTGTACCAACTTACCCCAATGGGACCCACATGAATTTTGGCACTTCATCTCCTAGTGTTAGGTTTTTGTATCTCTAGGGTTTTGGAATTCATGTTTGATGTAAAAAGGCCTTTTGGAGACTCATTGTACTCATCTTATTACGAAGGATCATAGCCATCACATCTCTTCTCATAGATAAGATGCCATCATTCTAGCAAGCTTGTTTCAATCTGCATTTTAATAGTTTCAACATATTTCTTATTTAATAGAAGTCAATTTTTACTGCATATTTGTTATTATTCACTGTATCTCTATGTTAATATTATATATCTATGTTTTCATTTCATTCTGTTCATAAATCTGGATCAGTTAGAGCAGTAAGCTCTTCATTTGTTTCTTTGTGCATGTCCCAAATGAGGTCAGGGTATAAGAAGTTGGGACTCGAACCAGTAGAACCCTTGCAAGAACGTCCTTTTTGAACCCAATGACCACCCATGGGGGAAGAAAAGAGATACGATGGGGTAGGAGATCCATTTAAAATGTTGCTTGAGGAATCCGTCTCACGACAAAGGAACGAGATGATGGATAACTTTGCACAAATCCTTTGAACGCTGTCAACAGGTGATGCATATACCTCAAGTGGAGGCACTTCCCCCTTCAAGGTACATATCAACTTTAATATTCCTATATTTGAAGGAAAAATAGATGCAGATGTTGTAGACAAATGGTTACACCTTCTAGAAGGGTATTTTTATGTTCACAACTTTTTCGATAGAGAAAATATTACAATTGCGCTCCTCAAGGTCGTCCCCCATGTCAAAGATTGGTGGGATGCTTTCTGTGAGAAAAAGGAAACATAGGGATCTACATTATTTGTAGTTGCACCCACTTGGGGTTCCTTCGGGGATGCTATAAGAAACAACACTACCATGTTGTAAGTTATGATGACTTATATACAAGATGGACCACACTACAACAGGAAAGGGACCAAACAATGCCAAAGTTCACCAATGTCTTCCATACTTTTTGCACCAAGCTAGGTATCAAAGACTCTGAGTAACATATAATGCTCAATTACCGTGGGGGTTTGCATCTAGACATAAATGGAGTTTCTATACATTTCGTCCTTGGGCGTGGCCTATTGATATGTTGTCAAAATTGAGTAGAAGCTTAAACAGATGACGCGATTGTTTGGGTATACAAACCTCTCACAACAGAAGCAAGGAAAAGGCGGGCCCAACCCATAGAAAAAAGGGTAGAGAAAGGATGGATAGCCTTAGAACAACCAGTCCAAACCGAAAACGAATAAGGAAAATGGGAAGACAAAGAAAGACACTGGGAAATGGTGTGAGTTCCATAAGAGCCCCTGGAATAACACTATTGAATGTCGCTCAAAGAAGTCATTAGTGGATGAGGTGAAAGCCTGTTAATAAGATGTAGGCTCTGAATATGAGTTAGAACCAGAAAAAGGGAGATGGGTCATTGACACAGAACCCAGTGTCGTTGTTTCTACCACCACCAAGATCTAGCCCAACGAACGTGATGAACCAAAGGAAGGTGTGTGCCTCTTTCATTCACAGATGTGGGTGAAGGGTACTCCAGTGCACTTCATCGTTGATAGTGGTATCCAGAAGAACCTCATCTCAGCATAGGTTTTCAAGGGGTTGGCCCTACTGACATCACCACACCCACAGTCATACACCATCGAATGGCTCTGCCAAGGGAGTGATCTCCACGTCAGCCAATAGTGTCGCCTGACCTACAACATAAATCCCTTCAAAGATGAGGTATTGTGTAATGTCACTCCCCTTGAAGTTTGTGATGTTCTTTTGGGCCAACCTTATTTATGGAAACAACAAGTTGTATATGAGTTTAGGCCTCGTAGTGTTATTATTACTTTGGATAGGAAATTATATAGGATACCATAGGTAGTCCCATCTATCGCCATTTCCTTGATCTCTTCCAAGCAATGCAGGATGGCCATCTCTCAGACATGGAAGTTTGTCTTCTTCATGATTCACGCTCAAAGTGAGCGAAAGGTTGCAGCGACATCCATGGCCTCCACAATAGGGCTCTCCACGCAACAGAAGTAAGTGGATAAGATCATGAAGGAATATAAAGACATCTTCTCCTCACCAACTGGGGTACCTATGCACTGATAGGTCAAGCACTCAATCGATCTGACCCCTAACACACCACTACCTAATGGGCCATCTATCACTTCTATGTTAGAAAATGAGGAAATCAAGTGTCAGATACAAGAGTTGTTCGGAAAGGGGCACATATGCCCAAGCTCATCACCTTTTGGAATCCCAATCATGCTTGTGTAGAAGAAATATGGGTCATAGCGACTCTTCATTGATTATCGAGCCCTAAATAAAATCACAGTCGAGAACTGATACCCAATTCCCCGAATTGACAATCTCCTTGAACAAATCAAGGGGGGCAAATACTTCGGTAAGATTGATCTGAATTCCGACTACCACCAAGTCCCAATAGAGTATACTGATGTATGGAAGACTGCCTTCAAGTCCAAAGAAAGTATTTTTGAATGGTTGGTGGTGCAGGTGACAAGTAGATATTTTTCCACATAAGTTTTTATTTCCAAAGATGTATGCGTATTCCAAAGGTAAATGGAACTCGATCCACAACAATTAGTGGAACCTCAAGTATCCATTCAATTCCACAAATTGTAATCTACTTTTATTTTGTGGATTCAAACAAAGACTATAAACCCGATTTGAAATAAAAGTTGCAACACACCATTTGATTAACTTGACCCACACTTGCAAAGACATGCGATTGCACAATGGTCATTGATGAATCTCACATCTGACAGTGTGTATTATTTTGAACCGCAAGACTTAAAATCTTTTACTTTTCAAGCAAATTGTGACCGTCCCTTACCTTGATTAGATGATCAATTCTCGATCTAGCAATGGATACATGCTATTCAATTTAACTATGGAAGGTGATTATGTTGCAGGCTGCACAACTAGGGTTCCATAGATTGAAACAACTACATTCTCCAATAAGGAATAGAACCAATGTAAAAGACAAATCAACAATGTTCATCAGGAAACAATATCATTTATTTATTTTTTTAATCTCTGGCCGCGATTTCCTGTGTTTACCATGATTTCTTCGACAAGCAAAAACGCCTTTCCTCATTCATCGGTTATATGCAGGTCCAAATGGCATTGACTTCTAGACTTGGCAATGATTGGACCGTCTTCTTATCGTCTTAACATGTACATGTAGAGATCTAAATGCAGACAATGTAAACACAGACTTGCAGGTATTATTATGACACTGTAAAGCAACATTGAGCATATACGTTTGGCATATTTGTTTTATCGTCCACTAGATACTATTCACGAAATGAATAGAGCTATCTGGGAACAGGAAAAAACTTGAATTTTACTGCACACAGAGAGAAACTACTATGTTTTTTTCTCTATTCCACCAACAACACCTTCGATTACAAAATTACATTATTAAAAACCATACAATTCCATTCAGATCCATACAATTAGGATATGTCAACAAGCTGGAGAAGTCCTTGGTCTAAATTTAGATAAAAACCCTCATTCTAGCTCTAAGATATTTGAGAGATTATTTTGGAAACAATAGCCATTATTACACACACTTAGCACTATTATTAAGGAACTAATTCCTATTCAAAACAAACTCAACTAAATTGACTTTCTAGAAGTCAATAAATCAGAAATTAAATGATGCCCCTGCATCATACTCCCAAGCTTGAAATTTTTTCATGGACTCCTATCCATGAGGTCTTCAATAGTTTTGCCACTTTTCTATAAGAATGTGGCAACCATCCAAGTTGAATCCTCATATGGATGGCCTTTCCACTTCACTAAGTACTCAAAGTACTCATTTCCTCTTGTCTTCTTCTTCACTCTTTTGTCCAAGATCTTCTCTGGATGTAGAGGTTTTGTTGTTGGCATTTGCTTTTATTGGACTAGTTGCTTTTCTTTACTATCTTCATTGTCTTGAGTTGCTTCATCTGCTTCACATGCATGAAAATTATACAAATATGAAACATTAAATATTTGAGAGATGCCCATCCCTGCTGGAAACTCTATTTCATATCAAAGTACTCATTTCCTCTTGTCTTCTTCTTCACTCTCTTGTTCAAGATCTTCTCTGGATGTAGAGGTTTTGTTGTTGGCATTTGGTTTTTCCATTGGACTAGTTGCTTTTCTTTACTATCTTCATTGTCTTGAGTTGCTTCATCTGCTTCACATGCATGAAAATTATGAAACTCTATTTCATAAGCATTGTTAGAAAATTTCCTCTGAATTTTGCATGCTCCAATATTCTTAAACTTTAGTTTGTTATACTCTCCTTTTGAGAATCTTTTCTTCCTCAGGTGTGCCAAAACCATTTCTCCAACTTCAAATCTCTACTCTCTCCTTTTCATATTTTGCCTTATTTTGTATTTAAGGATACTTTCCTATAGCTTATGCTTTACCTACTCAATGACTTCTTTCATTGTTGTAGCAAATTCCTCTCCATCTGCACTTCTTTGCTCAGTTATTCCCAAATTTCTGATTTGATAAATTCCCCTGGGATGCATTCCATACACAATTTGGAATGGACTTTCATCGGCACTTCTATTTGGAGAATAATTATAGGAAAATTATGCTTGAGCAAGCACTTGGTCCCACTATTTTTGATGTTATCCAACTAAGCTCGTCAAGATATTTCCCAGGCTTATGTTAACTACCTTAGTCTTCCTTTCTATCTGTGGGTGATAGGATGAACTAAAACTTAGTTATGTTCCAAGTTTCTTCCACAAGGTATTCCAAAATTTCCCTAAGAACCTGGTATCTCTATCTGAGACAATGTTTTTAGGTATCCCATGCAATCTTACCACTTCTTTGAAAAACATATTAGTTATATGAGTAGCATCACAAGTCTTAAAGTAAGGGATAAAATGAACCATTTTTTAAAATCTATCAACCACCACAAAGATTGAATCATTTCCCTTGTGTGTCTTCAGAAAACCTAGTACAAATTCCATGCTTATTGAATCCCAAGGTCTGTTGGGAATTGGGAGTGGTGTATACAAACCTGTATTTTGACTTCTACCTTTTGCATGCTTGCAAATTGCACATTTGTCCACAAATTTTTGTACATCTGTTCTCATCTTTGGCCAAAAATAAAAGTGTTTCAGTTGTTCAAATCTTTTTTCATGTCCAAAATGTCCACTCAATCCTCCAGTGTGTTTCTCCTTGATCAAGTTTTCCCTCATGGAAGAAATTGGAATGCATAATTGACTATTTTTAAACAATAAACCATCTTGTATCATATATTCCAACCATGGACTCCTGCCTTGAATTACTGGATTAGAATAAGATTCAAAGGATTCCTTAAAGTATGCATCATTCTCATACAACTCTTTTATGAATTCAAAGCATGTGACTTGTACTTGACTTTCCTGTATCATCAAGGTCCTTCTGCTTAGAGCATCTGCAATTTTATTAGATTTCCTACTGATATGTTTCAATACAAAAGTTAAATTTTGTAAATACTCAACCCATTTTACATGTTTCTGACTCAACTTTGGTTGTTGCATTATGTATTGTAAAGAATGGTTGTTTGAATATAAAAACAATTCTCTGGATAACAAGCAATGTCTCCACTTTTTAAGTTCTTGTACTACAACATAGAACTCCTTATCATAGGATGAGTATTTTCTTCTAGCTTCATTTAATTTTTCACAAAAATAAGCTATGGGATTTTCCTCTTGACTCAAAACTACCCCTATGGCTTCTCCACTAGCAACACACTTCACTTGGAAAGGATTTTGGAAATCTGGAAAAACTAAGATGGGTTGCTCTGTGATCTTCTTCTTCAACAATTGAAATTTCTTTTCAGCTTCAACAGTCCATTAAATGGTTTGTTAACCTTCTTAATGGTCTCTACAATTGGAGCACTTATTTTGCTAAAATTTCTATTAAATTTTCTATAGAAGCTTGACAACCCATGAAATCTTCTAACTTCAAAAATATTATTGGGAGAAGGCCACTCTTGGATAACTCTCACCTTCTCAGGATCCATTTTCATCCCCTCTACAAAGATAACAAAACCCAAATATACAAGTTCAGATTTCAAAAATGAACATTTCTTCAAGTTGATTAACAACTTCTCTTGCTTCAATTTCCTCATAACATATTTCAAATGTCTTAAATAAACTTCTTTGGACTGATTGTATATTAAGATGTCATCTAGATATACTATGACAAATTTCCCAATAAATTATTTTAACACTTCATTCATTAACCTCATGAAGGTGTTAAATTATTTTAACACTTCATTCATTAACCTCATGAAGGTGTTGGGTGCATTAGACAATCCAAATGGCATTATCATCCATTCATACAAACCACCATTAGTTTTAAATGAAGTTTTCCATTCATCCCCTTCTCTAATTCTGATTTGATGATACCCAGTACTTTTCAATTCAATCTTAGAAAAGCATTTAGCACCTTTCAAACAGTCCAATAAATCATCAATGAGTGGCAATGGAAATATACCTGATTGTGATCTTATTTATTTCCCTTGAATCAGCACACATCCTCCAGTTTCCATCTTTCTTCGGGCTCAATATTGTTGGCACAACACATGGACTAAGACTTGCTTTGATCGGTCCCTTATCTAGCAACTCCTGCACTTGTTTCCTTATTTCTTCATTTTCATGAGGAGTCATCCTATATGTAGCTTTGTTAGGTATACTTGCTCCATGTATCATATCAATGTGGTGACTGATACTTATTTTTGGTGGCAACTCATTTGGAAAATCATCCACAACAATTTCATGATATTCATTCAAAATATCTTGAATTTCAATAGGCAAATCTAAAATTTTAGTGGTTGTAAATACTACTTTAGGCTTTCAAATCAAAGCAAAATTTACCTCGTTACTTTCCAATTGCTGCAAAAACTCTTTTCCACTCATCAACAAAGATTTTTTACTATTATCTTTTGATGTACCTTCGTCTTGTAGTGGTACCAAAGTATGATTTATCCCATCCTTCTGAAACTTGTAGATGTTCTTCTTCCCCTCATGTATGGAATTTCTATCAAACTGCCATGGTCTTCCCAATGAGATGTGACACATCTCCATTGGCATAACATCACAAAGAATCTTGTCTTTGTAGCTTCTCAATTGTAACTCCACTTCACATTGCTCATTTACCAACAGTTGATGGCCTTTTTGAATCCATAACACCTTATAAGTTGTTGGATGTTTCACTTTCTTCAAATTCAGTTTATCTACCATTTTTGTAGACACCAAGTTGTTTGTGCTTCCACTGTCAATTACCACCTTACAACACTTTGCCTTAACTTTTCATACAATCCTAAACAAAGTCTTTCTTTGAGTTGGCTCAACTTCTTTCTTAGTCTCCAATAATATTATCTTTAATAATAGAGACTCAGAGCAAGATGATAAGCTTCCTCCAATGTCCTTGGATTTAACATGTTGATTTCATCTTGGATGTCCATTCATGTATCTAGCTATCTTCTTTTCAATTTCTTCCACATAACCTACTCTTATGTTTACTTTATAAAACTCTTGTGTATACTCTCTTACAGACATCAATCTCTGTATAAGGTTTTGGATTTGTCTAAATAAAGAAATCTGATAATCTTGGGGTAATGATTTACCTCTTAGTTTTGTAACCATCTTGTCCCAACTCTTGATCTTTTGCTTGTTCTGCTTCCTCCTTTCTGCCTACACACCATCCCACCATAAAGTTGCATGCCCTTTTAGTTTAGTAACATCAAACTTCACATTTTTCTCATCATCCATCTCCTCATATTAAAATAACTTATCCATGTCATTAATCAAATCTATAAGCTCTTTAGGATTTAAACTGCCACTGTAATTTGATACATCAGGCTTGGGTCTTGAGGTGGATCCCAAAACTTGTCTTAAAATTCTCAACTCAGTTGGTTCCTGAACTGTAGTTGTCTCTTCTTCCTGAGGTTCCTCATCCTCACTTACATCACCACCTTCGGGATCTCTTTATCTGCCAACTTCCATGGCATCTAACCTTTCTTCCAAGCACTGCATGGCTGCAATTAATTCAGCATTGGCTGCACACCTTCTTCCTCTTTGACCTCCTCGACCCATTCCAACTCTATAAGCCGTGACCTGACACAAATAGTATCTTTTACGTCTAAATACCTGAGATGGCTCCTACTCTAATACCACTAATGGTGCAGACGACAGGTATATATTTTTCCACATAAAATGGTCAAGTTTCTATTTCAAAAGATGTATGCTTATTCCAAAGGTAAATGGAACTCGATCCAAAACAATTAGTGGAACCTCCAACTATCCATTCAATTCCAAAAATTGTAATTTGCTTTTATTTTTTGGATTCAAACAAAGACTATAAAACTGATTTGAAATAAAATTTGCATCACACCATTTGATTAACATGACCCACGCTTGCAAAGACGAGTGAATGTAGAATGGTCGTTAATGAAGCTCACATCTGACGATGAGTATTAGTTTGAACCACAAGACTTAAAATCTTTTACTTTTCAAGCAAATCGTGACCGTCCCTTTATACCTTGATCCAATGATCAATTTTAGATCTGGAAATGGATACATACTATTCAATTTGGATATGGAAGGTGACTATGTTGCATGCAGCACAACTAGGGTTCCAGAGATTGAAAAAACTCCATTCACTAATAAGGAATAGAGCCAATGTAAAAGACAGATCAACAATGTTCATCTGGCAACGGTATCATTTTTTCAACAATGTCCATGGCCACGATTTATTGTGTTTACCACAATTTCTTTAACAAGCAAGAATTTCTTTCCTCATTCATCGATTACAGGAAGGTCCAAATGGCATTGACTTCTGGAATTGGAAATGATGGGACCCTCTTCTTATCATCTTAACATGTAAATGCAGAGATCAAAATGTAAACAATGTAAACACAGACTTGCAGGTATTATTATGACATTGTAAAGCAACATCGACCATATACGTTTGTCACTTTTTTACCATCTATAGAGATACTATTCACGAAATTAATAGGGCTATCTGGAACATAAAATGACTAATTTTACTGCACACACAGAGAAACTACTCTGTTTTTCTCTATTCCACCAACAACACCTTCGATTACAAAATTACATTATTAAAAAACATACGATCCCATCTAGATCCATATAATTAGGATCTGTCAACACACTGGAGAAATCCTTTTTTAAATTTAGATAATAAAAAAAAAAAACCCTCATTCTAGCTCTAAGAGATTTGAGATATTATTTTGGAAACTATAGCCATTATTACACACACTTAGAACTATTATTAAGGAACTAATTCCTATTCAAAACAAACTTAGCTAAATTGACTTTCTAGAAGTCAATAAAACATAAATTAAATGATGCCCCTACATCAGTTGGTCATGCCCTTTGGCTTGAAAATTTCCCCAACAAATCTAATGAGGATGATGGATGATATATTGCGTCATTTCACCAATTCTTTAGTGGTGGTGTATTTGGATGACATGCTCATCTTCAACAAGAATTGGGCGGAACACTTGCAGTACATTCAATGGGTTCTGCACATTATGTGGCAACACAAGCTATATGAAAATTTGGAAAAATGCTCCTTCGGCATGAATAGGGTCTAGTACCTAGGCTACATTGTTGATGAGCATGGGGTGCATGTCGATCCAGCCAAAATCTAGGTCATCTGTGACTGTCTATCTCCAACCATACTCACTGAGCTTCAGAGCTTCTTAGGCCTTGCCAATTTCTATCACAAGTTCATGTTGGGACTCTCCCACATTGCATGGGCCCTTAGCCAAGTGACTAGGGGCGGTGGCAAGGAAAAATTTATGTAGGGTCAGTCGCAACAAAAAGTGTTCGATTATTTGAAGCAGTTCTTGTGCTTAGATCTGGTGCTCTCATTACCTGACCTACAACAGCCTTTTGAGATTGAGACAGATGCTTCAGACTATGCTGTGGGCATAGTTCCCACTCAGCGTGTACAACCCATGGCCTATCATAGTGAGAATCTATCAGATATTATCCGTAAGTACCCCATTTACGACAAATAAATGTACTCCATTGTACAAGCCTACAACAATAGCCATTATTACACACACTTAACACTATTATTAAGGAACTAATTCCTATTCAAAACCAACTCAGCTAAATTGACTTTCTAGAAGTCAATAAAACAAAAATTAAATGATGTCCATGCATCAGTTGGTCATGCCCTTTGGCTTGAAAAATTCCCCAGCAACTTTCATGAGGATGATGGATGATATCTTCCATCCTTTCAACAATTCTTTTTTGGTGGTGTATTTGGATGACATCCTCATCTTCAGCAAGAATTGGGTGGAACACTTGCAATACATTCAACAGGTTTTGCACACTCTGTGGCAACACAAGCTATATGCAAATTTGGAAAAATGAACCTTCTGCATGAACAGGGTCCAGTACCTAGGATACATTGTTGATGAGTATGGGGTGCATATTGATCCATCCACGATCTAGGTCATCCATGATTGTCTATCTCCAACCATACTCACTGAGCTTCAGAGCTTCTTAGGCCTTTCCAATTTCTATCACAGGTTCGTTTTGAGATTCTCCCACATTGCATGGGCTCTTAGCCAAGTGACCAAGGGCGGTGGCAAGGAAAAAATTATGTGGGGTTAGTCGCAACAAAAAGTGTTCGATTATTTGAAACGGTTCTTATGATTAGCCCTGGTGCTCTCATTACCTGACCTACAACAACCTTTTGAGATTGAGACAGATGCTTCATACTATGTAACATGTTATGGGCATAGTTCCCACTCAGCATGGGCATCTTGTGGCCTATCATAGTGAGACTCTATCAAATATTATCCATAAGTACCCCACTTACGACAAAGAAATGTACTCCATTGTACAAGCCCGCAACAATAGCCATTATTACACACACTTAGCACTATTATTAAGGAACTAATTCCTATTCAAAACAAAGTCAGCTAAATTGACTTAATAGAAGTCAATAAAACAGAAATTAAATGATGCCCCTGCATCAGTTGGTCTTCTTGTTTGGCTTGACAAATTCCCCAACAACTTTCATGAGGATGATGGTTGATATCTTGCGGCCTTTCACCAACTATGTTTTGGTGGTGTATTTTGATGACATCCTCATTTTCAGCAAGAATTGGGCAGAACACTTGCAGTACATTCAACAGGTTCTACACCCTCTATGGAAACACAAGATATATGCAAATTTGGAAAAATGCTCCTTCGGCATGAACATGGTCTAATACCTAGGCTACATTGTTGATGATAATGGTGTGCATGTCGATCCAACCAAGATCCAATTCATCCGTTACTGGCCAACCCCAACCACACTCATTGAGCTTCAAAGCTTCTTAGGCCTTGCCAATTTCTATCATAGGTTCGTGTTGGGATTCTCCCATATTGCATGGGCCCTTAGCCAAGTGACTAGGGGTGGTGGCAGGAAAAGATTTGTGTTGGGCCAATCACAAAAAAAAGTGTTTGATGATTTGAAGCAATGTTTGTGCTCAGCCCAATGCTCTCATTACCTAACCTGCAGTAGCCTTTTGAGATTGAGACAGATACTTCAGACTATGTTGTGGGAGCAATTCCTAATCAGCATGGACATCCTGTGGCCTATGATAGTGAGATGATATCATGTATTATCCGTAATTACCACACTTACGAAAAATAAATGTACTCCATTGTACAAGCCCACAACAATAGCCATTATTACACACACTTAGCACTATTATTAATGAACTAATTCCTATTCAAAACAAACTCAACTAAATTGACTTTATAGAAGTCAATAAAAAATAAATTAAATGATTCCCCTGCATCAGTTGGTCATGTTGTTTGGCTTGACAAATTCCCCAACAAATTTCATGAGGATGATGGATGATATCTTGTGGCCTTTCGCCAACTATGTTTTGGTGGTGTATTTGGATGACATCCTCATCTTTAGCAAGAATTGGGCGGAACAATTGCAGTACATTCAGCGAGTTATGCACTCTCTATGGCAACACAAGCTATATGAAAATTTGGAAAAATACTCCTTCGACATGAACATGGTCCAGTACCTAGGCTACATTGTTGATGAGAATGGGGTGCATGTCAATCCAACCAAGATCCAAGTCATTCGTTACTGGCCAGCCCCAACCACACTCACTGAGCTTCAGAGCTTCTTAGGCCTTGCCAATTTCTATTAGAGGTTCCTATTGGGATTATCCCATATTGCATGGGCCCTTAGCCAAGTGACCAGGGGTGGTGGCAGGGGAAAGTTGTGTGGGGCCAATTGCAAAAAAAAGTGTTTGGTGATTTGAAGCAATGTTTGTGCTCAACCCAGTGCTCTCATTACCTAACTTGTAGTATCCTTTTGAAATTGAGACAGATACTTCAGACTATGTTGTGGGCGCAGTTCCCACTCAGCATGGATATCTCGGGGCCTATCATAGTGAGACACTATCATATATTATCTGTAAGTACCCCACTTATGACAAAGAAATGCACTCCATTGTGCAAGTCTGCCACCAATGGAGGCATTACAGTTTGGGGAAGGAGACATTCATCCACACTGATCATAAGCCTATGTAGTTCATGCAGACAAAAGAAAAATTGCAGAATGACTACCATCAGAAGCGATCCACATACTTGCAACAATTCCATTTCAACATCAAGTATAAGAGAGGGAGCACCAACCGCATCGTTGAGTTCCTCCGTCGACCTCCATTTGTCGCACTAACCACGGTGCTACACTCCTGCGAACATGAGACCTCTGGATGGCCCCAACACTATGAGAGAGATCGTGAATTTTCCACTACCTACCAGATGTTGGGAACAAACACAATTGTCTCTGATTTTAATCTGCAGGATGGGTTGTTGTGCCATTTGGGCCATCTCTGCATTCCATCAAGCAAGTGAGCAAAGTTGATTTGGGAAACTCACTACAATCAGGTGGCAAGACATTTCACCGTAGAGAAGACAATGGCAGTGCTGCAACAACATTTCTATTGGTTGAAACTTTGACAGGATGTCAGCAAGTATATCAGGTCCTACATGGCATGCGCCATTGCCAAACCATCCATTAAGAAACAAGGCATGTACACCCCATTTCCTACTACTGACAGACCCTGGGAATCCATCTCGATGGACTACATGTCAGGCCTTCCTTCAACCAAGCAGGGAAATGATTGTGTTTTTATGGTTGTTGATCAATTTTCTAATATCACGATTATGGTCACCTACAATAAGAGCATCACAACAGAGGCCACTGCCAAGATCTTCTTTGAATGAGTGTGGGTACATTTTAGGATACCACAAACCATCATCTTCGATTGGGACAGTCGATTCCTCAACAAATTCTGGTCAAGCCTCTGGTTACAAATGGACACCAAGCTCACCAAATCCATAACCTTCCACCCCAAATAGATCGCCAAACCAAGGTCATCAACAGGATGATCATGCATATTTTTCACATGTACAATTCCAAGCATCCACACACATGGGATGATATTTTTCCCTATGTTCAAGACAGTTACAAAAAATCCATACATAGCTCAACCGGACACATTCCCTTTCAGGTGGGGTTGGGATTTCAACCATTGGGTCCCATGGATGTTGCACTACCCCTTGCATCCATACAGGAAGAATAATCCCATGCGCAAACCGAAGCTGACAAAGACACCCGGTTCATTGAACAAATTGAGTGTATTCACCTATAGGTTCAGGATATTTTGCAGAATTCCAATGCTAATTAGTACAACTAGTGCCATGATCAACATCGGGTACCACACAATTTTAAGGTGGGAGATAAAGTTTGATTGCACTTGCAGAAAGAATGCCTTACATGACCCCATTAGAAGCTTCGTCCACTCCGATATAGACCTTACACCATCACCAAGGTTGTGGGTGACAATGCTTTTGATCTCAACATTCCTCCCTTCCTTGGCTTGCACCTAGTATTCAATGTGGACCTCCTTCGGCCATACTTTCCACCCTTATTGGTTACCTCAGAGATAGCAAAAAAATTGACACCGACATAGCTAAGCCATGATTGCATGGAAAAATAATTGACTGATCATATCATGGACACACAGGTCAAGGTCACTCACCAACATAAACTTCAACTTTGTCAGGTTGTCAAAGCAAGGAAGCTCCTGCACCAAGGCAAATGGCTCACACGGGGCCAAATTCAGCAGAAGTTTCCTCATCTAATGGGGAAAATCAACGCAATGGAGACCATTGCTTCTTTAGGAGGGAGGATTGATCTAGGTGGATATCGGTGGCCACCCACCTCTTCCAGTTGGCTCACATACAAATTTCATCTTGGCAATTTGTTTCTAGCTTTTCGAGTCCTAATTTTTCAAGGTCGTTTTGAGGCCCTAAACAACGTTTTTTGGGCCCACCACAGTCACACTATAGACGAAGTCAGAGTGTGATGGAATAATGTGTATTCCTTGGATATTCCATTCTAACGAGCTATCGTGCTTCTAAAATAGAGATCGTATGCAAAAGTTACGACCACGGGAAGTTGATGTACCAACTTACCCCAACGACGCCCACATGACTTTTGGCACTTCATCTCCTAGGGTTAGGTTTTTGGATGTCTAGGGTTTTGGAAATCATGTTTGATGTAAAAAGGCATTTGGGAGCCTCATTGTACTCATATTCTTGAAAATGAGTGTAGTCGTCACATCTCTTCTAAGAGATAAGTTGCTACCATTCTAGCAAGCTTGTTTCGGTCTACATTTTTACAGTTTCAACATATTTCTTATTTAATAGAAGACAAGTTTTACTATATCTCTATTACTATTCATTGTATCTCTATGTTAATATTATAGATCTTTGTTTTCATTTCGTTCCTCTCATAAATCCAGATCACTTTTTCCTCGCTTAAGAAGGACTCATGACATTCTACGGTTGGGATTTAATCTCTCCCATGTATCGATTGATGATTATCATTCTTTCCCGAGCCTTTGTCATCATCGACACTCCCTCATCATTGTTGAAGCTCCTCGTTCCAACTCTTGGTCTCCTTATTGAATTAGTCTCCCAATGAATTGTCCCAATCTCACCATCGCGCCAAATCAATGGCTATCGATGGCTCTAGGGATTCTTCGTCGTCGGACCCTCTCTCTCCCTACTTTACAACTCGAAAGTTCTGACAGCCTCATCTATCGAAGTATGGCCAATATCCATTCGCCATACCAAATCGATGACTGATATTTTTTTTATCTCAACTATATGGTTTTCTATTGGGTAACCATATTGTTGGCACTGGAAGTCAACTCTGGATTGCAACAGAGGTAAGCCCAGTACCCATCAGTGTTTGGGGTGGATGTTGGTTTAAATGTGGATGGTTGATGGCCAAAACTCAACAAAATGAAAGATTTTCAACACAGAACTAGATAGGAAATGCACAGGGAAGTGAGGGCCACAATAACTTTAGTCAATAAATTGAGTTAAAGCGAAAGCAGAGGGAAGAATTAGGAGAAAGGGTGAAGGAGATTTCTTTGGGGATCAAGCTTTCCAGCAGCTGAGAGAAGAAAACCCAAGCTCAAGATCATTCTTGAGCTCAAATTCAGACACCGAAATATGTCTACAAGGGACACAGTTACAGCTACAGTATGATGAAACCTCCATCATCCTACAACTGCAACATCTCATCTGGATCCTCTATACCCGAGCCATTCAATGTAAGAAGGAAATAGATACATAGGGAAATGAACAAAATAGACCATGATACCTCTATAATCAAACCTCCATTACAACAGTATAACGATCCTCGACTGGATCATCCATGCCCGAGTGTTTTAAACAGTTTTACAGACAAAATGAAAGAGAAAGGAAGATGACTTCTATTAACATGAAAGTCTCAAATCGATTACATAACCAGAGAACGGCTCTGGTGAAACAAAGTTATAGATTGGGATCTCTGCTCAACCCTCGACCCCTGTAAAAAATATCAGGAAGACTCCTATATATTTCGAGCAAAACCATAGAGACATGCTCGATAATTTGCATTGAAGGCATTACGTTTGCATGCTTCTTGGAAGACTGTGCATGCAGTCGCTTGTCAGAAGCGAGCTCTTGTCAGACAGAATTGTATTTCAGGAAGGCTCTATAGCTGAGCCAAATTACTAACAGTCCTTTCTCAGGATTTCCATTTATGGTGGAAACGATGTTCAACCACCGCCAACTAACTTCAATAAGTGCTTCATCGAGATCGAGAAGGCATGAGTCGGCACTGCACCTGTGGAATTTGGCAGCCTCTGCATTCTGCCATATGGATCTAATTCAGATGCTCACAAGGAGGCCTGACAGAAGATGTGGAATCCGACGATGTGATTGGCATGCTCGGCATGGAATAGTGGACGTGGAGATGGCCAGGTGGACAACATGGATGGGAAAAGGAAACTGAGGAAAGTGTGGGGGCCACACAAGCAGGAGTTAATGTGTAATGGGACAGAGGTGATGTGGAGCGAGGTGGCACAGGTGGCGGGAGATGAGAAGGGGAGATGCGACAGGTGGGACAATGAGTGGAGGACAAGTGTGAGGGAGCAAAAGTTATAGGGAAGAGGGGATGTGACAGACAGAGGAGAGAGAGGGAGTGGGGAACAGCTGTCGGTGGGACAAAGCAGACACTTGTCTACCCAAGATAGGGCCTTACATGTACATGGGCATATCAAAGTTGTGAAAATTGGTTTGATTCTTCACCACTTTTGGGCCCGACGTGTGTCTCTGACTAACACGTAGCATCTCCACAAAACCATGGTTTCAAACCTGGCTCGCCCTACAATTTTTATCATCCACGCATGTTGGGGCCCCGATATGATCCACGACCGTCGATCTTGAGCGTGCAGATCTCAACCACCCAGATATACGCACCTCTTAGCACAGTGCGCCAAATGGTCGCATTGCTCATCCAACTTAGGATAGAAACCAAAATGTGGTTTTTTTTCCTGCTTTCTTCCATTACTTTGCTAAGGGGCCAATTTCTTAGGAAAACACCCCCCTTTACAAACAAATGTGATAACATTAGGCTCCATGGGGGATGGCATGCTCCCTGCAAGATGCCAAGAACTCTTCTGCAATTCCAGCCGCCTTCTGTTGGGCTATGGATTCAATCTCAAAACACCCTACTGAGGAATACAGGATGATAAGTAAAAAATGAAAATAAACACACATGCTCCAGGGAGCTTATTTATGTACAGTCCTAAACTATTTTTTTTTTACACAGTGCTAGGTGAAAGAAAATTTCCACCATAGCCATTCAAGTAACTTCTCGACTGGAATTTCCTTTACTCTGTCAATGATTGATAACAAATGATGCAACCGTGACAGCAAAATGGTTACATCCTTCAACTTTCCTCCAAAGAATGAAGTTGACAAAAATCTACGCGACCCCAAGGCATGAAGGAAATGCAACTCCATGTACTCGCTGACAGGCTCATAGAATGAGTGGAAAACTCTGGAAAATTTGTAACAGACAGCCTGATCTGCTCAACAACTGATCATACATGGCTGAATATCTTTGATAAGTACAGGTGGATGAGAATTTGATGCAGGCTGATTGGTCTCAGGTGGTGGCTGCTCACCTATAGGATCTGGGTAGGTTATGAACTGCCCCTTCTATTGCTCCTTTTCTTCTTTATGGCTTTCCCAAGGGTTAGATTCATAATCATCATAAACAAGAATCGTGGGAAATATCTTCTCTTCAATCTGTTGCTCGGTGTCTTCTGCAGGTCCAGGATGGCCGATTTCCTCATGATAATTTTTTTTACTGAACAGAGGATAAGGATCTGCAGTATGCTCTTGGAAATCTTGCATATCCAGCTCATAATGTGATGCGTAGTTGTCATATATAGGTTGGTCGCTCCTTTGGTAAGAAAATTGTGATGTGGGGCTCTTCATCTGAATAATCATCAAATCTAGGGACAATAGGCACCTCAAGAGTAGAATGCAAGGTCTCCACAGTTATGAAATCTTCATTATTATCCTCAGTAGAGTTGCCAATGACATCTGCCTCAAGGACTGGAAAATCCTTTGCGCTTTCTTTAGATTCCAACCTTTCTAGTTTGGAAGTGAGAGATTTTACTAGTTCCATTACTTCGCTCAAAACATCTTCTTCCTCCTCGTAGCCTTCATCCTCGTAGCTTTCCTCTGATGAAAATGAACAGGGATGAGAAAGGACCAATTTATAATCCAAGTCATCAGGCTTGTTCTCACAGCCTACGAAGGAAACAACTATATCTTGAATACAGTCGTTGTATCCCTCACAACAGCTATGACAAATTAACTCAGAGGGATAAAATTTTTGACAATGAGCGTTGAAAGTTGCATGAAATTCTCCCAGTGAAGAAATGCTAGTAGGGGGTAAAGAATGATACCACTCACGAGCATCCCCTGCTAAAGAGAACATGAAAATCTTCATTAATACATCCTCATAATGTATCTCCCACTTATGCATGAGTTCATGAAACTCATGGAGATGCTGAGAAGGGTTGTCCTCTTTACGCTCTCCAAATATAGGCAAATACTCAATCCATTTGTTTGGAGCAGGAACAACATTTGGAAAACCAGGAGCAAGAGAAAAATTAAAAGGAGCAAACCTTCGAGCCAGAATCTTTTCCATTTCAAACTAGTGGAGTCCCCAATCGATCCTTTAATCATGGAGTCACCGGGTGAAAGATATGCAACAAGAGTGTGTCTGGTCTTTGTTCACCATCAAAGACCAGATCTGATCATTGTGTTCTTCTAAGGGATACCAAGTGTAGCCAGAAGAATCCACACTGAAACAGTGGATTTGAGACAATGGAGTTGCCTCAGCGGAGTTTCCAGGTGCATAGTTTAAATCTTTGATGTACTAAGTTCTGATGCACCTTCAGAACCAAGAATATTTGTCTTTCAATCCCAGGGAAAATATTCAATTCGTCCCCAGCAATGACGCCAGAAATGTTGGCACTGGAAGTCACCTCTGGATTGCAGCAGAGGTAAGCCCAATACCCATCAGTGTTTGGGGTGGATGTTGGTTTAAATGTGGATGGCCGATGGCCAAAACTCAACAAAATGAAATATGTTCAACACAGAAATGGATAGGAAATGCACAGGGAAGTGAGGGCCACAATAACTTTAGTCAATAAATTGAGTTAAAGCGAAATCAGAGGGAAGAATTAGGAGAAAGGGTGAAGGAGACTGCTTTGGGGATCAAGCCTTCCAGCAGCTGAGAGAAGAAAACCCAAGCTCAATATCATTCTTGAGCTCAAATTCAGACACCGAAATATGTCTATAAGGGACACAGTTACAGCTGCAGTAAGATCAAACCTCCATCATCCTACAACTGCAACATCTTGGCTGGATCCTCCATGCCCGAGCCATTCAATGTGAGAAGGAAATAGATACACAGGGAAATGAACAAAACAGACCATGATACCTCTATAATCAAACCTCCATTACAACAATATAGCGATCCTCGACTACATCATCCATGCCCAAGTGTTTTAAACAACTTTACAGACAAAATGAAAGAGAAAGGAAGCTGACTTTTATTAACATGAAAGTATCAAATCGATTACATAACCAGAGAACAGCTCTGGCGAAACAAAGTTACAGATTGGGAGCTCTGCTCAACCCTCGACCCCTGTAAAAAATATCAGGAAGACTCCTATATATTTAAAGAAAAACCATAGAGTCGTGCGCAAGAATTTTCATTGAAGGCATTATGTTTGCATGCTTCCTGGAAGACTGTGCATGCAATCTCCTGTCAGAAGAGAGCTCTTGTTAGACGCAATCGTATTTCAGGAAGGCTCTGCAGCTGAGCCGACTTGCTGACAGTCCTTTCTCGAGCTTTCCATCTGTGGTGGAAAAGATGTTCAACCACCACCAACTAACTTCAATAATTTCTTCATCGAGATCGAGAAGGCATGAGTTGGCACTTCACCTCTGAAATTTGGTGGCCTATGCATTCTGCCATATGGATCTAAGTCGGATGCTCGTGAGGAGGCATGACAGAAGACGTGGAATCCAATGATGTGATTGGCATGCTCGACATGGAATAGCGGACGTGGATATGGTCAGGTGGACAACGTGGATGGGAAGAGGAAACTAAGGATAGCTTGGGGGCCACAAAAGCGGGAGTTGATGTGTAATGGGACGGAGGTGATGTGGAGCGAGGTGGCATAGGTGGCGGGAGATGAGAAGGGGAGATGCGACAGGTGGGACAGTGAGTGGAGGATAGGTGTGAGGGAGCAAAATTTATAGGGAAGCGAGGATGTGACAGACAGCGGAGAGAGAGGGAGTGGGGAATAGCTGCCGGTGGGATAGAGTAGACACTTGTCGACCCGAGATAGGGCCTTACATGCACATGCGCATATCGAGGCTGCGAAAAGTGGTTTGATTCTTCACTGCTTTTGGGCTCGATGTGTATCTCTGACTAACACGTAGCATCTCCACAAAACCATGGTTTCAAACCTGGCCCGCCCTACAATTTTTATCATCCACACATGTTGGGGCCTCGATATGATCAACGACCATCGTTCTGGAGCGCGTAGATCTCAACCACCCAGATATACATGCCTCTTAGCACAACGCGCCAAATGGTCACATCGCTCATCCAACTTAGGATAGAAACCAAAATGTGGTTTTTTTCCCGCTTTCTTCCATTCCTTCGCCAAGGGGCCAATTTCTTAGGAAAACACCCCCCTTTACAAACAAATGTGATAACATTAGGCTCCATGGGTGATGGCTTGCTCCCTGCGAGATGCCAAGAACTCTTCTGTAGTTCCAGTCGCCTTCTGTTGGGCTATGGAGTCAAGCTCAAAACACCCTGCTGAGGAATACAGGCCAATAAGTAAAAAATGAAAATAAACACACATGCTCTAGGGAGCTTATTTATGTATAGTCCTAAACTAATTTTTTTTTACACAGTGCTAGGTGAAATCAAATTTCCACCATAGCCATTCAAGTAACTTCTCGACTGAAAGTTCCTTTACTCTGTCAATGATTGATAATAGACGATGCAACCGTGACAACATAATGGTTACATCCTTCAACTTTCCTCCAAAGGATGAAGTTGAGAAAAAGCTACGCAACTCTAAGGCATGAAGGAAATGCAACTCCATGTACTCACTGACAGGCTCATAGAATGAGTGGAAAACTCTGGAAAATTTGTAACAGACAGCCTGATCTGCTCCACAACTAATCACACATAGTTGAATATCTTGATAAGCATAGGTGGATGAGAAGTTGATGCAGGCTGACTGGTCTCAGGTGGCGGATGCTCACCTACAAGCTCTGGGTAGGTTATGAACCACCCCTTCTGTTGCTCCTTTTCTTCTTTATGGCTTTCCCAAGGGTCAAATTCACAATCGTCATAAACAAGAATCGTGGGAAATCTCTTCTCTTCAATCTGTTGCTCGGTGTCTTCTGCAGGTCCAGGATGGCTGATTTCCTCATGATAATTTTCTTTACTAAATAGAGGATAAGGATCTGCAGTATGCTCTTGGAAATCCTGCATATCCAGCTCATAATGTGATTCATAGCTGTCATATACAGGTTGGTCACTCCTCTGGTAAGCAAACTGTGATGTAGGGCTCTGCTTCTCTTCATTTGAATAATAATCAAAGCTAGGGACAATAGGCACCTCAAGAGTAGAATGAAAGGCCTCCACAGTTATGAAATCTTCATTATTATCCTCAGTAGAGATGCCAAGGACATCTGTCTCAAGGACTGGAAAAGCCTCTACGCTTTCTTCAGATTCCAACCTTTCTAGTTTGGCAGTGAGAGATTTTACCGGTTCCATTACTTCGGTCAAAACATCTTCTTCCTCCTCGCAGCGTTCATCCTCGTATCTTTCCTATGATGTAGACGAATAGGGATGAGAAAGGATTGATTTATAATCCAAGTCATCAGGCTCGTTCTCACAGCCTGCGAAGGAAACAACTATATCTTGAATACAGTCGTTGTATCCCTCACAACAACTATGACAAATTAACTCAAAGGGATAAAAATTCTAACAATGAGCATTGAAAGCTGCATGAAATTCTCCCAGTGAAGAAATGCTAGTAGGGGGTAAAGAATGATACCACTCACAAGCATCCCCCACTAAAGAGAACATGAACATCTTCATTAATACATCCTCATAATGTATCTCCCACTTATGCATGAGTTCATGAAACTCATGGAGATGCTGAGCAGGGTTTTCCTCTTTACACTCTCCAAATATAGGCAAATACTCATTCCATTCGTTTGGAGCAGGAACAACATTTGGAAAACCGGGAGCAGCAGAAAAATTAAAAGGAGCAAACCTTTGAGCCAGGATCTTTTCCATTTCAAACTAGTGGAGTCCCCAATCGATCCTTTAATCATGGAGTCACCGGGTGAAAGATATGCAGCAAGAGTGTGTCTGGTATTTGTTCACCATCAAAGACCAGATTTGATCGTTGTGTTCTCCTAAGGGATACTAGGTGTAGCCAGAAGAATCCACACTGAAACAGTGGAGTTGAGACAATGGAGTTGCCTCAATGGAGTTGTCAGGTGCATAGTTTAAATCTTTGATGTACTACGTTCTGATGCACCTTCAGAACCAAAAAGATTTGTCTTTCAATCCCAGGGAAAATCTTCAATTCATCCCCGGCAACGACGCTAGAAATGTTGGCATTGGAAGTCACCTCTGGATTGCAGCAGAGGTAAGCCCAGTACCCATCAGTGTTTGGGGTGGATGTTGGTTTAAATGTGGATGGTCGATGGCCAAAACTAAACAACATGAAAGATGTTCAACACAAAATTGGACAGGAAATGCATAGGGAAGTGAGGGCCACATTAACTTCAGTTAGTAAATTGAGTTAAAGCGAGAGCAGAGGGAAGAATTAGGAGAAAGGGTGAAGGAAACTACTCTGGGCATCAAGCCTTCCAACAACTCAAAGAAGAAAACCCAAGCTCAAGAGAATTCTTGAGCTCAAATTCAGACACGGAAATATGTCTACAAGGGACACAGTTACAACTGTAGTATGATCAAACCTCCATCATCCTACAACTGCAATAGCTCGACTGGATCCTCCATGCCCGAGCCATTCAATGTGAGAAGGAAACGGATACACAGGGAAATGAATAAAACAAACCACGATACCACTATAATCAAACCTCCATTACAATAGTATAATGATCCTCGACTGGATCATCCATGCCCGAGTGTTTTAAACAGCGTTACAGAAAAAATGAAAGAGAAAGGAAGTTGGCTTCTATTAGCATGAAAGTCTCAAATCGATTACATAACCAGAGAACAGCTCTGGCGGAACCAAGTTACAGATTGGGAGCTCTGCTCAACCCTTGACCCCTGTAAAAAATATCAGGAAGGCTCCTATATATTACGAGCAAAACCATAGAGACGTGCTCGAAACTTTGCATTGAAGGAATTACGTCTGCATGCTTCCTGGAAGACTGTGCATGCAATCTCCTATTAGAAGCGAGCTCTTGTCAGACGCAATCGTATTTCAGGAAGGCTCTGCAGCTGAGCCGAATTGCTGACAGTCCTTTCTTGATCTTTCCATTTATGGTGGCAACGATGTTCAACCACCACCAACTAACTTCAATAACTGCTTCATCGAGATCGAGAAGGCATGAGTCGGCACTACACCTGTGTAATTTGGTGGCCTATGCATTCTGCCATATGGATCTAAGTCGAATGCTCATGAGGAGGCCTGAAAGAAGACGTGGAATTCGACGATGTGATTGGCGCGCTTGACATGGAATAGCGGACGTGGATATGGCCAGGTGGACAACATGGATGGGAAGAGGAAACTAATGATAGCGTGGGGGCCACACAAGCGGGAGTTGATGTGTAATGGGACGAAGGTGATGTGGAGTGAGGTGGCACAGGTGGCGGGAGATGCAATAGGTGGGACAGTGAGTGGAGGATAGGTGTGAGGGAGAGAAAGTTATAGGGGAGCGGGGGATGTGAGGAACAAAGGAGAGAGAGGAAGTGGGGAACAGTTGTCGGCGAGACAGAGCGACCACTTGTCAACCTAGGATAGGTCCTTACATGAACATGTGCATATCAGGGCTACGAAAAGTGGTTTGATTCTTAACTGCTTTTGGGCCTAATGTGTGTCTCTGACTGACACGTAGCATATCCACAAAACCATGGTTTCAAACCCGAATCGCCCTACAATTTTTATCGTCTGCGCATGTTGGGGACCCGATATGATCAACGACCATCAATCTAGAGTGCACAAATCTCATCCGCCCAGATATACGTGCCTCTTAGCACAATGCGCTAAACGGTCACATCGCACATCCGACTTAGGATAGAAGCCAAAATGTGGGTTTTTTGCCCGCTTTCTTCCATTATTTCGCCAAGGGGCCAATTTCTTAGGAAAACACCCCCCTTTACAAACAAATGTGATAACACATATGAAATTGGGACTTAGCCAATTTTCATGGGTTCTTCAAGAGTCTCACTGGATCTTTGAGAGTTCAGGGAATAATCTGAGACCAACTAAGACTCTATTACTTCCTTGGGATGCATTTTTCATATCTTGCAACCTTTCCATTTAAGACAGGTGAAAGGCTTAACGGGGTAGAGATTCTCCGAACCGCACATAAATCTTCACCACACATCAGAGTATTTCTTTTGCCTATCTCGGGTAATGATTTTGTTCATATCTTGTAAACTTTCCACTCATGAACATGAGGTTCCCTTAGGGCACAAGGTTTTTTAACCCATACAAATACCTTTCCGCACTAGGGCACTCAGGTCACCCTCTAAATGAATATATTTCCCATATCTTGCAAGCTTTCCTCCCAAGCTGCAAGGTCCTCAGGGATACAAACTACCCCTACTTGGATTATTTCCATGGATTAACAGATTAATTAGTGAAAACAAACATGTAGATTCCATTTTACTTACGAATTTAATTTTTTATTCACATGCATTCACATCTCTCTTTTAAATTAGAAAACCAAAGGTTTACATCATCAACACACATTCAAATAGGTCAAGTTAAACACTTATCTGTTCAGAGAAATATCAACAACCAACTTATTGAGAGAGGATGCCTTCCCTCCCAACCTAAGAATATGTTGCAGAGTGCCTTCCTACAACATACCACCCTCGTGCTAAGCCATGATATCACAAGGGGAATGATTTAGCTGGTTCTCAAACTTTGATGATCCAGGAAGGTTACTCCCCTTCCTCCACTGACAACAACATAAGTTGTCCCCTTCCCACTGAGCTCAAGGATTCCACAAGTTTATCAGGTACCTTCCCAACTAGATTTCCTCTAAACAAGGGAGCCCCTTCTCTATTATACAATCCCTTAGCAACCTCCCCTTACCAATGCCTATTTCTATCCAGTAAGTACAAAGCTTCAACCCTCTATCGCTCTAGTTTGGATCCAGGTCTTCTCTAATTCAGGATGATCATGAATATTTTTGGATGAGCTTCCTATTTTCTTCAAGAAAAGCTCTCCAATTTCTTCTTTTTTCACTTTGCGCCATTGAATGCCTATGTTCAATGTGCCCTTCACTTGTGAGCCTGTTGCTCCTTTGATTTTCTCCATATCATTATCCTCTTGTGTCTTCTATGTGCTCTAGTCTCTCTTTTGATACCACTCTCTTGCTCCTTCTGGGCCAATTACCCCTTATCTACCTTTTGTCTCTCTTTCTTACTCATTTGGTAGTGTTTTTCCACCTTTGGCCTCTTCTTCCACCAATCCCTTGGGATTCCCGTGACTTCTTCCAGACACGACCTGTTGTTTGGGGTTTGAATTCTTGAAAGGGAAAATCCGTGGATGTCATATTTGTTAGGTTATTTAATTAACCCTTTGTCTTCTCAAGAGGTCAGGGCTATCAACAATATTAACTGCCTCAACCACCGGTTTGTTCCCTCATAAGAGTTCATGTGGCTCCTTGCAGGTTCAAGTACATGAGTAGGTCGTGTATTCAATTTGCAGGTATAGGATGAAGTGTTAAGCAAGCTTCATGTTTTCCTCAATGAAACTTCTCCATTCCACCTCACCAATCCACCTCATCCATCCCACTTCATCAATTCCCACTTGTAATATCATGGCTAGTACGTTCAAGGCTTTTCCCTCTCAGACAATTTTCTGGTGTTTTTCATTAATCGCAATATAATTACAAGCTTCATAATCACATTATATCAAGTCTTAGCATAATTACAATTATGGGGGAAAACAGGGTGTTACACAAAAACCCTAACCTTAGATGGCTATAAGCTATGTTAAATAAAGGGCTACTATGAAAGGAAGAGAATTCATTCTTATTGTATTGAGTATTGTTACATAGGAGAGCATAACATTAAGAGTGGGATCTTGAAGCATAACAAAGGAAAAACAAGATCCTATAAACAACCATATTGGCCACAATGTCCATGGAATCTCCATAGTTAGTGCCCCTTTCTTTGTATTAACATTTCATAATGAAGAAGAAAAGAGCATAGCAAAGGCCTCACCTTATAGTTGGGTTTTTCTTGCATAAGGTTTTCCCAAGGTACTTCTTGTGTTCATTGTGTAGATGGTGTGTTGTTTCTTATCTCTTTCATTTCAATTTTAGCTTATTCCAATTTCTGGGTTAAAACTAGTAATATTAAGTCAACAATTTACAATAAAACACTACATAGTAAAAGATTATAGAATGTTATAAGATCTATAATGATAAATTGTTTCAATAAAATATCCATGACAATTTACATATCACTCAAATTTACTTCATCCCACATTTTTATTCCCTAATTCATTTTGACATTTCCACTCACTTATTTCAAAAATATTATAAATTTATTATTTATATACCTAAAAATTTACTCATCCCACATTTTTATTTTCTAATTCATTGTGACATTTCTCCTCACTTGTTTCAAAAATATTATAAATTTATTATTTATATACCTAAAAATATTGTAAACCATAAATTAAC
>JASDQU010682283.1:45067-64997 GCA_032191745.1 Picea mariana | reverse complement strand
TGTCAAAAGGATATTCAGGTATTTGAAAGAAACAATGACTTATGGTCTATGGTATCCCAGAAATCAAAATTTTTAGTTAATTGCTTATTCATATGCAGATTGGGAAAACTATGTCGATGAGAGAAAAAGCACCAGTGGAGGAGCATTCTTCCTGGGTGACTCGTTAGTAGCATGGCTTAGTAAAAAGAAAAGCTCCATTTCTTTATCAACTACAGAGGCAGAGTACATTGCTGCTTCTACCTGTTGCACTAAGGTATTATGGATGATTCAAACACTTGCAGACTTGGAGGTAAAATACGCAGCACCGATTCCAATTCATTTTGACAACACTAGTGCCATCAGTGTGTCTAAGAATCCTGTACTCCACTCCAAGACCAAGCATATTCCCATAAAATACCATTTTCTGAGAGAGCAGGTCACCAATCAGGTTGTTAAGGTCCATTACATTCCAACCATAGAACAAATTGCAGACATCTTTACTAAACCCCTGGCCAAGATACCATTTTAATATCTCCGACAGAAGTTGGGTGTCATCCCATCTCACATCTAAGCAAGTCCATCCTGTTAGGGGGAGTTTGTATTGGTTGAACATCCGACACCTCCTAAACATACTACAATAGCTCAAAAGGAGCATTTTTTCTTTGACATTGATGTCAAAGGGGGAGAAAAGGAGTGGTCCAGACCGGATGCTGCAGTTGGAGGTCCAAACAGATTAGCGCAGCCATTCAGGGTTGCCATCAATGCCAAAGGGGGAGATTGTTGGCATGTTTACAAGAAGAGTGTGCTTGTCATTGATGGCAAGAACAGTAGCAATGGTGACAAATAGGCAGGAAAGGAAGATCAACGGACGGGAAGGCAAGGAATAACAACAACAACAATCGAATGGCAAGATCAGCAGTGTAAGCTCAGAAGGAGGAAAATAGTCAAAGCATGATAAAGGTTTTCAGAGTTTCTCAGATCAAGAAATCCAAAGGAAAGAGGCTCAAAATCACGATATACGAAATCGCGATAACAATCTTGACAGAAGATTCAAGGAGGACACGTGGTGAACAACAAAGATTCTATTTCAGGGTTTCACAGATTGGGAAATCCAAAGGACAAAGGTTCAAACTCGCGATATGTGAGATCACGAAAAGATCTGGACCGTCAGATCACCAAGGATTGTGGACCATTGATCAGGCATGAAGAAGGCTCGTGAAGTGGAGAAATCGCGATAAGATCTGGGCTGTCATATTTGGAGTAGTTACAAAGGACCAACAACCATTAGATATGGTGAAGCTGTAAGGTGGATAAGACCAAGACTCATCCAACTCTCCAAAACTATGAAGGAATCTCGGTTGTCCATCAAGGACAGTCATAGACCATTGGATCCAGAGGACACATGGAGAAAGATCATTGTTTCGTTGACTGGAAAGTCAAAGGAGTGAAGTGCTCGTTTGATTACCGAGTGGTCATATCTCATGGTCACATTGTCGAGAGCTAGAGAGTCCAAGCACTATTTCGAAGTTTGTGACATGGAGAGTTGAGAGGACTCATCACAAAATACCTGAGATGTGAAAGTGTGAGTGTGTTTTCAAATAAGGCTGTGGTCACAGCCAGTGGTTACATCTGCGGAAGATGGAGGAAGGAGCTAGCAGCGTTAATATCCATCTCAGAGTCTCGATGATCACGACTTGGAGCATCAATACCCTTCATCACAAGAATCGTGATATGCGAGATCACGATGAGATTTGGACCGTCGGATCATCAGAGATCTCGACCGTTGATCAGGCTCGATGAAGTTTATAAATTCATGAAATACGAAGCACCTCTTGGTGCAGCCTATGGTCACTGCCAGTGGTCACGTGAAGGAAAGAAGCTAGCAGTGCTAAGCTCCATCTTGGAGTCTCAGCGATCACGATTGGTAGTGTCAAGATCCTTTATCACAGGAATGTCGAGATGTGAGATCACAAAATTAAAACTCTGTTTAGCGCTCGGTCACAGCCAGTGGGCATATGAATTAAACGCAAGACCCTACAAACTCCATCCAATGGTGTAGGTGAATTTAAGTATGATCGAAGGGCTATTGTTTCTCTTTACAGTTAATCGATCAATGGTGATTCAGTTGTTGAAGCAGTCTTTGGAGGTTCACAGTGTAACTGCTAGAAACCACTAATGGTTTCTGCCAGAGGACTCGAAAAGATTTCTGTGTGATTTCCATAGGAGATGAAGAATCTCAACGAATATTCCAGAGGAATGAAGACTGTTCGTGGAGGCAATGAACAGATGGATGAGCATTGAAGTCTGTAACTGCAACAAAGAGGATGAGCTCGACTGTGACAGAGAAAACAAAGAGTATCAACTGTTGGAGAGGATAAGAAATCTCAGCATAACACTCAGTGATGATGGACACATGGGTTTAACAGCCAGAGAAGCTGAAGAGTTGCAATGATGAATAGGCAGAGCAATCGACATGAAGAGCATGCAAAAGCATTGCGCACAGGTATGCAAAAGGTGCATAGAGACTATAAGAAGATAGAAGAAAGAAGAGATGGGGGTAGTTGTTGTGAGGGATTCAGGAGTGTAGAAGGAGGAGTGCACAACAGCTGAAATATAGAGCAGAGGAATGGTGGATTAAATGGAGACAGCACACAGTGCATAACATGAGAAGAACATAAAGCATAGAGGAGTGTGCAGAAGACACTGATGCAGATAGAGAAATTCAAGGTAGCAGAACAATGATAAGTCTAGTAAGCCAATGATAAATATTGTATTACTGTGATAAGTTTCATTAGAAAAAAATTGTATGTTAGGGTGGAAGGGAGGGTCTAGGGAGAACTACTATCCTCAGAGTTTCAAGTGGGTGCTTTAACATAGGGAGTTGTAGCTTCCATCTGGTTGCAGCCATAGACACCAGGGTGGCAGGGTGGTGCAAGGGAGAACTGTTGTTCTCTGTTGTACAGGTTGGTGCCTGTATGATTGGAAGTTGGTGCTGGAACACTTGGGGAGTTGGTGCTTCCTTCTAGTTGGTGCTAGAGAAACCAGGGAGTTCGTGTTTCCTTCTAGTTGGTGCTAGAGAAACCAGGGATTTGGTGCTTCCTTCTAGTTGGTGCTAGAGAAAACAGAGAGTTGGTTCTCTCAGCAAGTTGCAGCTTGCAAAACAGAGGTTGTATCCTCACAATGAGTTGGAGATCATATGTATGATAATGTAAAGAATGTAAGGACTACTTATCATATAAAGAAGAAGAGGTTTTTACCCTTTACAGGTTTCCTTAGGAAATATCTGTCTTTGTATTTCTCATATGTGTGACTGATGTTGAATGTGCTATTGCTTACTTCCCTGCATTATTGTGATTGTCATTGAGTGCTTTGTAAAGAGTTTACAAGAAGCATAATTGTTTAAGCATGATAACAATTGATTCACCCCCCCCTCTCAGTTGTCCAACAAGAACTGGACAAGAAATGCACAGGGAAATGAGGGCCACTTTAACTTCAGGCAGTGAATTGAGTTTAAGTGTGAGTAGAGGGAAGACTTAGTGAGAAAGGTGAACAAGACTTCTATGAGCATCATGGATTTCAAGAAGCTTGGAGAAGAAAAACTCAGACTCAATATCACTCTTGATCTCAAGCTTCAGACACTGAAATATGTCCAAACAACACAGTCACAACAACACAATGATCAAACCTACATCACAATGCAGCTACAACAACTCGATTGGATCCTCCATGCCCGAGCCATTCAGTGTAAGAGGGAGAAAGATAACCAGGGAGTTGACTAAAACTAGTCACGATACCATTGTAATCAAACCTACATTACAACAACATAACAATCCTCGACTGGATCCTCCATGCCCAAGTGTTTTAGCATAGTTTTTACAGAGAGATGAAAAGAAGCTAACTTCTATTAGCATGAAAGTCTCAAATTTGATACATAACTAGAGAATAGTTCTAGCCTAAAAAAATTACAAAATAGGGAGCTCTGCTCAACCAGTTGATGACCTTAACAAAATATTAAAACTATCTATTTATACTCAGAACAATTCGCCACTACCAAGAGTGTGATCTGATCACTACATTCAAAGCATTGCGTCTCGGTAGACTTCTGTCAGATTGTGAATGTATCCCACTGTCATACGCGAGCTCAGATCGGCATGGGTTTTGTAGGAAAATATGCCCACAGGGGTACCACGGGTTGACGGTTCAGTCCCCACAGCCGGGCCTTCCATGCCTTCCATTTATGGAGTGAGCCGAGGTTTCAACCACCAACTCTATTTTCATTAACTGCCTTTCCTCAGAGATTGAACGAGAGTTAATGCTCAAGGAGTGGACATGTGCTTCTCTCAGACAGGATGCCATATAAACATGTGATTGTGGGGCCGCTTAGAGGTGGTTTGGGTTCAGACTTCTTTTGGGTCGGCAATCCACCATATTTCACCACGTAGCGCATTCACCATACCCTGGTTTCAATTACGAGACTGCTCAAGAAAATTATCACCCGAGCATGTTGCATCCCCGCAATGGGTTTTGGTCATAGATATGATCCTGATATGTAATATGGTGCATATGCTAGATTTAGCGCCATCGCCCCATGTCTTCCCACCAACATCAGAATCTACCAAATTTTACCTTGGGAGAGGGGCACTATTTGGACGCTGAACAATAACACTTCCTGGAGGATGACCTGTCACTGTCATGTTGACGTGTCGTAGATGGAGAGGTGACAAGTGTCACTCGAAACGGGCTAGAGGCATGTCTAAGAACACTTGAAATGAGGGCCACTTGTTAAGACCATAAGGGTGCCTCCTGTCTGTGATGACTGCTACCATGCATTTGGCTCTCCAGGGCTCGGGGGATAGCTCCTGTTCACCTGCTCCTTCTTCAATGTGACCTAGGGACATGACCCTATGAAATTGCACGATTGTGGGTGTGACCAAGGGTGGTTTGAAAGAAAACTACTTTTTTCCCCGTAATTCACCATGAACCACCATGCATCCCTTTCTAAAACCCACGGTTCTAATTGTGTCCTGCCCTTGAAATTTTAAAATGTGTGCACCTTCCAACCCCACAATGGAGTGCAACCATTGATCTTGTGATATTAGATGAGGCTTCCTGACCAACGGCCNCTCTGGCGCCTTTTATATTGATGGATTGGATCTTCCCTTTTCAAATCAACGACTGAGATCTGCTTCGCGATCCGGGCTTTAGGCCTTTCAATAGTCAAAATTTATTTTCTCCAAGAAAATTCTCTAGAGCCATGGATCTGATGATGTGTGTCCCTCTAGAGATTGATGGATGAAATCCCTTCATGTCTCTAGGCTTCAGGAAAATCAAATCTTAAACCCGGGCTCCCAAAATCTTTTACCTAGAGCTAGCGATATACTGACGCATCTCCTCATGAATCGAATGGCCAAGGATTACTTCTGGCCTTTAGTCAGAGCTCATGGATCTATGCCACATGTCCCGTTGATGGGTGGTTCAGATGACATCATATGATGTCATGTCTACTAATGTGTCATGATAAGGAGGGTGACATGACCATGATCGAATGACCGGGAAAGAGTGCCACGCGACATGCCTGATGAGAGTGTGTCACGTGCTTCGGCTCTTCGGGACTTTGGCGCTTCAGCTCTTCGGGATTTTTACGCTTCGACTCTTCGGTACTTTCAGTGCTTCAGGTCTTCGGGACTTTGTGACTTCGGGACTTTGGTCATTTGGGACTTAGGCACTTTTCTCATTTTAAAACTCCCGAAGTAAAACTCTCGGAATGACAGATCTGATGACGCGTGGCATTCTGGATTTGGATGACCGAGATCCACTTCGGGTCTTTGAGCTCCGAGAAAACCAAAACTCAAATATCGCTTACTCTTCCATGTGATTTTACCCAGAGTTGTGGATATGACGACATGTGGCTCTTGCTGATGAACGACTCAAATCCATTTCGAGCCTTCGAGAATTTGGGCCTTCGGCCACTTCGGCAGCTTCGAAAAATTCGGTGCTTTGACAGCTTCAACTCTTCGGGACTTTGGTGCTACAGGTCTTCAGGAATTCTAAGCATTTCTCATTTCAAATCTCTTGAAGCTCATTTCCCCAAAGGCTTGGATCGACTTCCACCTGTCCCCTTTAAGATCAACAATTCATATTCACTTTGGGGCCTTTTAATCTGGTGCTATACTTCACACAAGTTTTCACTCTCGAATTCCCATGAGTCGCTAATCTGGACTGATCTTGGAATTTTTGCCACTGAAAGATTAAAACTGCCTTCTACTTATGCTTCAATCTCGAAACAAACTATTAAGAAAGATGCACTTTGTGTTCATGGTTGCGGCCTGCATAATCAATGATTTGGATGACTTGTTGTGGGCTGGGGAAAACAGGGAGACCAGTGAATGAAACACAAGAGGTGAGTGCTCATCCTCCAAGAAAAACAGATGGGATTGGGACCGAGTTTTCTCTCGAGTAAGATATTTAAGGAAAACCAGGATGCACAAATGAACAAGGGAAAACAAAGAATGATTTACAAGTCGAAAGGGGAAAGACTTAAGATTTGGCCTGCGAAAAGGAGAGAGACAGGGCAAGGAATTATAGACTCAAGCATTTTAGACACACACCTACAGCCCTTGACAAATTCATGTGATAACAGATTGAATGAAAGTTCATTCTATCAAGTTGGTGCATGTTTACAAGCTAAGTCTTGTCACAAGGATTGGATTCCTCACATCTCAGTTGGATATGAGATCAACAAGCCAAGTCTTGTGATGAGGGTTGGATTCCTCATTTCTTAGTTGGGCCTGAGAACTACAAGTTGGGTCTTGTATCAGAGAGTTGGATCTCTCATATTCAATTGAAGTTGAAGATATTAAAGGTTGATTTTATTTGTATTCATTCAAGTTAAATAAATAAAATAATGATATTTTATCCACTTCATACAGTTTGTGTTATACATGTTTATGAATAGTTAATTGAACTGCATATATCTTGTTCAATTAATTTAGTTAATCTATGAAAGTGTGAAAAGTAGTCAAAAGTTCTAGACACTGATTCACCCCCCCCTCTTAGTGCGAGTGTGTGTTTCAACATAGTCAAATTCGCATGTGTAGAAAATAGAAAAATAGATTGTTTTAATATTCAAAAATAAAAATTTATTACGCCACTCAAATAAATTTCACTTACACATCATAAAAAAATATATTTCCCTTGCACCATCATAAACCATATATACCATTTATAAAAGAATGTAATGATCCACATATCAAAACATTTTTTCAATATAATTTCAAAGATTAAGCACTATTGATATTTTGAGTTCAAAAAATAACACACACACACACACACACACACACACACACACACACACACACACACACACATATATATATATACTAAAAGAATGTTTGCAGTAACTACACTACCAAATACACATAAGTTCCAGGATGCTTATATGCTAATAACATGAAAATTATACAGTTCATATATCATCAAAATTATAGGAAACCAATATACTGTTCCAAAACTCTACAAGTTTAATGATCGAACTCATCTTTTTTCTTCTTCCATTTTTATGGAGCCTCCAATATTTTTGGATTATGAGCCATTGTTGACTCCTCGTATAGTCATGTAGTACTAGATTCATACCCGAAAAATAATATTTCATAAATAAAATTTAAACATATTAAATAAAATATATACTTGTTTAACATAAAGTGTACACTTGTTTAAAATAGTATTTAGATGAATAAAATAAACCAACTCAAGAAAAATTGGCATACCAAAGGTGTTGGAGTCCCATCCTCAGACATCCATGCTCTCTTTCATGCTCCATGCATAGACATTACTATAACAAGGAAGAAAAACCAATAATACATGTTAGTATATACTTGTCCAAAATAATAAACATATAAATATTAAATAAGCGATGAGCAAGAATAACGTACCAAACCATGAGCAAGAATAACATACCCAACTAGAGCTCCATGGATCTAATATTATTTCTCTCTTTTGATTCTACTCTTCATATTAAGCCATTCTTCCAAGAGCATAAATCTTTAATTTTATGCTATGGTTTAGATGTTCTCATATTATAATCAAAATGCCTACATTATCTAAACTAAGTACGATCATATATATAATATTTTTAAAGAGAAAAGTTGGTGTGTAGTTGGGAAGCAATTAGTGTTTAGAGTTAGATAATACCCCAAGAATGAATTCACTTGGATGTATGTAGAGAACAAAAATATGGATGTATTAAGTCGTTCTTCGAAGACCATAAAGCTTTCCTCTTTCTATTGTGGGATGTAGATGTTCTCATATAATGAAATTCTCTTTCAAAAATCCCTACATCATGATCTAAACATAAATAAGATCATGTATCTGGCATATTTTTAAATCTAGAAATGTTGGTTTCTGGTTGGTATACAATTAGATAAGAGTTTGACAATACCCCAAGAAGGAATTAACTTCGTTCTTTGTGAAATTTCACAAATTTGGACATATTAAGATGGATTCTTCCAAGAAGATAAATCTTTCCTCTTTTTGTTTTGGGATAGATGTTCTCATATAATCAATTGCCTGCACCATGATATAAACATAAGATCATGTACAACATATTTTTAAATCTAGGAATGTTGGTTGGTGGTTAGTAAGCAACAAGTTAAGAGTTTGACAATACCCCAAGAAGAAATTCACTTTGTTGTATGAAGAAAAGAGAAATTTCCATATTACTCCATTCTTCCAAGAAGATAAATCTTTCCTTTTTCACGTGTGGGATAGATGTACTCATATAGTCAAATACTCTTTCAAAAATGCATGCATCATGATCTAAACATAAGTAAGATCATGTATCTAGCATATTTTTAGCATATTTTTAAATCTAGAAAAGTTAGTTCGTGGTGGGTAAGCAATTAGTGAAGAGTTCACGAAAATACCCAAAGAAATAAGGGGTGTTTGAACCTTCCCCATTCTTTCCCCAAATATATACCATTTTAAATGATGGTAAATTTATATAGGGACTGGTTGACTAACCCTTCAATGAATAGAAAATGCTTAATTAAAATATTATACAAGGAATATTTGATCAACGAGGAATATTTGATCAACCAAAACTTCAGTTTTGCTACAAGTGTATTTCAACTACAAATAAGCCATGGTTTTAAAAATAATGTTGAACTCTTTTTGCAAAAGAAATGTAGACAAAGGATATTGAATTTGTTCTCCACATATTTCAAAAGGAAATAAAAAGGGGACTTAAAAAGTTGTTCTGTGCATCTTTCAAAAGGAAAAAAATAGAAGGCAATTCCATTAAGGATAGTACATGTAGTTTTGTCTAAATCCCAAGTATATATTATTCTAAACCATTGATGTAGATGAAATAAATACAAGGAAACTACATCATGTGCATATCTATAATGTAATGTAACCCATAAACTTTCAAAAAAGTAGAAAAACAAATTTAAGCATTCATGTGTATATAATAAAGTCCTCATAAAAACACACTAGAACTTACAAATTCAATCTACATATACATGACCTATGCATCATCAGGTATGGATGCATCCTTCTCTAGTATGGGTATGTCCATATCAGAAACTCTATCTAACACTCTCTTCTCCAAGTTGGCGTATAACACATTTGAAATTTGCATATTTCCATAAAGGCAACTACTTACATAAATAACGTTTTTAAATAATTTTTGATGAATTAAAATTAAATGATTGACACTTGAAATCGTAGTTTTAAACTTCAAAAAATGAAATACTTGTGATCTGCCAACCTCAATATCGTCCACCACAAATGAGGGTGGCATACCCATAGTTCGTGGAGACATGCAACTACCCCCACCACGCTAAGATTTGAAAAATTGTATATTGTAAGAAATTTTTCTTTTAAATTAATATTTTATTTTTTTTGTAAATAAAAAGTGATATTACCCTAATAAAGAGTTGTCATTATACATAATTGATCAGTTTCACACGCTTTCCACCTGTTCCACCAAAAAGTTGGAAACCGAAATAGGTGGCTTCCTTTTGTTCTTGTAGCCAAAAGTTGAAGCCACTAGTTGCTCTGCCAAACAGTTAGAAACCAGAGAAAGTGGCAGCAGAGTGTTATGACAGTGATATCTAGACATGCATAAAAAACTTGATCATACAAAATGAATTGAGAAATTTAAGCAGTAAGACAAGAAAACTAAACATTAGTGCAAAAAAACCCCATTGCCATGCAGATGGAGTGTTGAGGGATAAGAAAATTTAAACATTAGATGGGCTATTAGAAAAGTGGAACCTGCCATCGAGATTTCCATCAAGAGGAGTTCCACCATGAGGAGTGAAGAAAAAGGTTGCGCACAGGTCGGGCATCTCTGCTTGATAGGCGCGCTCGAGAAGGCATCGAACAACATGTCGATTCTGCTACTGAGGAGGGTGTGATGGTGGAGTTGTTCCATCATGTATATCCTCATATCGAAGATGAGATCCAAGTTCTTCAGTGCAAGAAAGTTTGGTGAGCTCGAGTCTCATCCCGTCTTTGAGGTAGCCAAAGGAGGCTCCAAGTGCTCTGGTGCAAGAAATTCAGGTGAGCTCGAGTCTTGTCCCGTGTCCGTTTAGGGAATTTTCTCTTGGAAAATGCAAGTCACCCCCTCCAGTGTTGCCTTTGTTTCCATTGTTGTAAGAATGGTGTTGGGTCTACCCTTGGGGTCTAGGACCATGTAGAGGATGGAGTTTCGTGGAACCAGAATTAGTTCCTCTGAGATTTCCTCCTCCACATATGCCATTGGAGGCATCTTTGGCTCCTTGGTCCTCTGAATTAGAGTTGCTGAAGAAGCTCTCGCTAATTCTCGAAGGTGTCTCTGCCTTGCTATGTAGCAATACCAAAAGGGACCCCTCTTGGGTTTCCCTCTCTCACGAGGCATGAAAGAAATGGGAGGCCAGATAAAATTGAAAAGGAGGTCACAGAGAGCCGGATAGTTGATCAGAACGGAGCTCCAATGCAACAAAGAAATGGAATGAAACAAGCCATGGCCATATTGGTAGAAGTGGAGGATTGTCCGAAAATATGAAATGATCGCACAACCTCCTCCCATACCTATCGGCATCCTCTTTCCATGGCACATTGAGGGTGCCATTAAACCTGCATGAGGGAGCAACCCCTCCTTCCCCTGAGTGTGATTAAGTTTGTCCTCCATCCAAGATTGAATCTTGTTGTGGCGACCGGCCATATTAATAACCTGACCCGCATGTGGGCTGTGTGGCATCCTCTGAGCTAAATGGCACCCTATCTGAGGTTAAATTAATAATTTAAATGAACCTAATAACCAAAAATTTTCATAGGTTGGAGTGCATTGCATATCCATCAAAAAAAACTCATATAATATGCTAGAACAAAGTGTTGAAAATCCTCTATATATAATGGCACTAATCTGGTAGTAATTTGAGCACCATGTGAAAAGTTATGAACTTTGTAGTCTCGCCGCCATCATGAAAAACCACCCAAAATGGCTGATTTTAAATCAGTGATATCTTCACTTCGAGAACTCCAATTCGAACGATTTTTTTTTGAATTTGGGTGAAATTGTGTGAGAAACTCAAATATGTAATTTTTTCCGGAAAATTCAACCCCAAGTACTATAGAAATCAGAAAAATTGCATGGTCGTCCGCGGAAAACCATGAAAATTTGTATATTTTAGAATGGTTATAACTTCACTTCCTCGACTCCATTTCAGATGATTTTTTTTTCTGAGAGGAACTCATATATACAACCAGTCTCTACAAATGTTGCACAAAAAGTTATAGAAAATGTCCAGAATGTCGTGGCCCTCATTTTCTTCTCCGAAAATTTGCAAAATAATAATAAAAAGAAATCCCAAAATTCTTGCCAAGGAAAGTGCTCTAATACAACTTGTTAAGAACCAAATACTTGCATACAGAAACACCCAAAATATTCAAATAACAATATAGAAGAACCACACTTTTATTATAAGAAAACCCTTAGGGTAGGGAAACATCATACAATGCATCCTATTATGGAAGGGATCCTCTCCTGTTCACTTGCCTCTTCGAGGGGGCATCCTCCTATTGAGCTATCGCTCCAAATACAATACTTCTTAACTTGTCTCATTACATTTCTTGAACCCCTTTATATAGTGCTACCAACCACCGAAGAACATTCTAGAGGAGGAACCTTCTATAAGTATAACCTTCTAGTAAGTACTCTTACATTTATTATATATAACTACCATAGTGGGCCTTATTTAATAATATAGTGGACCTTTTCCACCTTACATTGAATGGCGCCACTACTATTGCATAACCCCATTCCCATTGGGTACCTCCCATATTACCTCCCTAGGTATACTACAATCCCCTTTTCAAAGGTGTATGTTCTTTTATACATATATGTCCTTGACAAACTAATTAAAGAGTAATTATTACAAACTACTTGAGAAGCAAAGAATATCAAGTAATTTTAAAACAAAGTATTGAACTTTAATTTAAAAACAAACTAAGCATTGGAATATAGATAATAGTATAGGAAAATGATATTTGGTCATTACATATTTAAATAATTCCATTTTAAATATATAACCAATTTGAAAAAAATAGTTAATGGATGGTTATGTGTTAGTTTTCATGATCTACAACAACCAATAGGATTTGTAGCAATGTCATGTTCTTTAACCATATTGCTTTAACCTCCATATATCTATACCACAAACAATGGCCTAAATCGATCTGAAGCACATAAACTTGTAGCAAGTGGATCTATAGCAGGTGGATTTGTAGCGACATCCAAACTAATTCATTATTCTAAGATAAATACAAAGTATGATATATTTTTCCTAAGGTTCAACAAGAAATCAAATGAAAAGTCATAAATTATAATGAAGGTTACCTTGAGCCCAAATCCTAGTTTTAAACATCAAAACCATAAATAACAAGGTGTAAAGGATAGGAAAAAAGGATGAATGTATAGGAAAAATGGTGCCCAAAGGATGGAAAACATAGGGATCATAATCTCCCCCTCAACCATAGTTGTTGTACATCCTTGAGAAACCCTTTCATCTAGTCATCAGAATCATAGGAGATAAAGTATGAATATTTCTAGTAAATATTGCTCCAATTGTAAGGGGAATGATATTCTTCCTCACCACATAGTAACCAATTTTCTGGAATATTCTCCCAAAAGGCTTCTTCCTCCTACTATTCCCATGAATAACATTACTGATACTTTGGCGAGGGACACAAAATAAGTGAAAAGTTAAATTTCAAGCCTATATGTTGTGTCCAACACCTTTTTACAAAATCCATGTATCTTTTAAACCTGTTTAGGGCTATATTGAAAGTAGGATAGCACGAGGGTTCTCTCTTTCTTTATTGAGTTGATAAACAATCTGATCTCCTTTCACAAGAAAGTAAACGTTTCAGCCTCATCTGAGCTATTCATCCTACACACTCAAAGATGGTAGTCCTTTGAGTTCATTGAGTAAAATAATAAATGAGATTGCTTGAGTAAATTCTCATGCCTCAAAATTACCCTTACTAGAAAAAGAATTCTCTTGTCACACATAAATGAATATTTCATTCATCATACTCTATATGGAACAAGGCATTACTCCAATATATTTGATGATTCATGAGTGAGGTAAAATTCCTCAATTGCACATCCCCCATGAAAGGATTGGAGTTTATTTGATTTTTCGAGAGAAAATCATGTCGATATAACTCACACAACAAATTTTGATCCTCCTCACTCTAGTTAGAATATTATTGTAGGGTATGCCTATAGCCAATGACCTAATTTGAGAGAATATCCATTATTCTTTCAAAAGACTGCATATATTGGTTAAGGACACTTGCACGCAAGAACTACATAAGCCATATGACATAACTATTTATTTCTGTGTCTCAATTATTGTACTCCAGTGGCCAACTCATCCCATTTCTCATGCATATTGTGGATAGTTTGGTCATGTTTCAACACCTTGGCCAAAGGATTCAACAACCTTCTTCTAGTTCATGACCTCAGCCTCCAATTGAAGGACTTTCAAGCAATCTACCACATCACTTTCTTTTGGAACCTTTCTTTCCACCTCTCTTTCTTTATATACCTTCTCATTATTTAGATACCTTCTCCTCATGATCCTTGATTTCATTTCTAAGAGCCTTTGTAGACGGTTCTTCTTTCAGGGCTTGATGTTCAAAGGTTTCTGCGCGTACCCGTTCCTCCAATCTTGTATTTTTTGTCCAGACACTAGGGGGATTTTCTTTTGTAGCATCCTTTATATTCGCCTCTTTTGACTTCTCATTGATAGGGCTCTTATCCACTTCTGTAGTGGTGTGTTTTTATTCAATACCCACACCACAAATATTATCGTCATTAATACCAATTTCAAGCAAAGCAGAAGGTGGTCATTCTAATTCACACTACTTTTCAATGTCTAAATTTATCTTGGCCCTAAGATATCTTAGCTTTTCTTTGGCAATGGATAATTTTTGGTGCATCCCGACGTGTTACCGATTTTCCCATGCCTTACAAAAAAAATGGTTAATTTCTGGTGCAAACCCTTATTCACCCTAAGTAATCTTCGATTAATTTTTGAAGGATGGGTTTCATGTGCCTTTCTAGCTGAGTGCCTTCAACAATTTGTTGTACTTCCTTTGAGGATTCTGCAACTCTGTGTATTCTAACGCTTCATCTCCTTGATGATTGTGATCTTCTTCAGCAGACGACGATGGTTTCACCTCTTATGTGTTCATATCCTTTACTGGCATCTATAATTATCCTGAATAGATAACTGTAGTTGGAATTAATGATGAATTTTTATTGGTACAAAGATGGGGCTAAATTGAATATGGATAAAATTGATAAAATCTGATAGGAACTTATACTTAACATATTGATTGGATTATGATAAAAAAATGCAAACAAATGTGATGGAGATAGACTTTCTGCACACCTACTCGAGAATATGCATAGAGAGAATAAGAAGGCCAGTCGAAAAGACAACGAATAATAGTTGGTGGTAAACTAGCACATCTACAAATTCATGGTTGGTGAATGTCGAAAGGAAGACTTGCAAAAAGACAGTTTGCAAAACCTAAACTGTCCGGAAAGAGAAACGACCCAGAGGTGGACGGAAGGAGTCAAAAGCAATTGGCTGGAAGGAGGCAGTGTGTCCAGAATGTGGCTGGTAAAGGCCAAAGGTTTAGGTTGGCCTAGAAAATCAAACCCTAATCACTCATACGTGGCAATCATCTAGCCACCATAGTAAATTTTAAATATTATTAAGTAAAAGTAAAAAAATAAACATGTAAACTGATGTCTTTATAATAGTGAGGAAGTTAGTGGTTGAAATCACAACCATTGATTTATTGGGACTACTAAGAATATTCCATCAATATTTAATCTTGTCCATACAAAACTGATTAAGCACTAAAAACCTATTAAATGTGCCCATGGTCAATAGGTGTATGCCTTTTGGCGTAAAAATGGAGTACGTAAGAGTCATAATGGCAATGTCGTTGGGCAAACGTTTTGTTTTTTTGTTTTTTCAGTCTGATTAGGTGATGTAAGTTTGGACAAAGGTGATGTAAGTCTGGACAAAATTGCTATTTTTTGTTGTTTAAATTGCATTTCTGAATGTATAAATGGATTTAGCATGCTGAAAAACTTCTAACGTACTTTAATTATACAAACTTAACCGCTCAAATCTGCAGATCCAACCATTCTTCACCGAATTTCAGGCAAAATAAAAAGAAAACAAAAAGTAAAACATTTAAAGTAGATTAATGGCAATTGCAAACTCATTTTCTCACGTCAAATAAACAAAATTTGTCAGCAAAAGTAAAGGATTTTCGACGACGAGGCCGAAGAGACTATGAGATGGAAGAGACGACGATTGTGTTTGAATGGATCAACAATTAATAAAATCAATGCGGAAGTGGAAGACGGATGGATCACGAGAGTGGGTAAAATTTGTCGATTACATTTGATATGTCGTGTCTATTTTAATCACTTGACTTGACTGTATGAGTTGAAAATTTTATCTTTGAATCTCGTGTCTCTTTAATAGAATTTCCATTATATGAGATAGAAAATATCTTTATGTCTTATCTCTATAGATTTCCACTATCTCAAAATGTGGGACCATATAATTACAACATTTCTTCGAGTATGCTTTGAATTGTTTGTATGGTGCGTCAAAGTAAGACATGGAACGCCATGGAAAATGAGCGAATATGTTTTAAATTGTTTATATGAAATGTCAAAGTACGACATGGTGTAGGGGTGATGTTTACTAAAAGGTGTTGGTAGAGATTTACAATTTTTTCTTTATAGTATTAATTTTAGTTGTACAAGGCAATATTTTCATTGGGTTATAGTTTGGTAAAGACATATGCTTGATTTGATTGAGAATGAGGGTTTCAATTGTCAAGTGTTCACCTCATGACATCAACTATTGACAAGGTGTGCAAATGGATGACAGGTGGTTTTATTCTTTCTACTACAAGAGAATTGAGTACTTCATGCTCCAATTTGGGAACTTATTAAACAACTCATGTTCAAAGTTGAGAATAAAAGCATTTCTCCTATAAGGATAGATTGCATTGAGATTATATGTTTGGAGTTATTTGTTCTATGCCCACCTTGCATAAGAGGACTATGCCTTGTCCTACCTATTCAACACATAGTACTTGATTATGATTTGACTTGGTTTAATCTTGGCCATCACCTGACATTGAGTTGAATTCATTGTGTTGTTCATCTAGTTGGTCATAGATCTATATTGCTTAAACCCTTCTCTAATTAGCATCCTAGTCATGGTGGTCATGGAAATTTGTGGCTGTAACCACATTTACATTACATAAGAGATATGTTAATGTAGATTTTTTCTTTGGGTTCAAATCAATCGACATGGTTTCGAGCTCAAGCTTGCTAGTACAAAGTGTTACAACAAAATCTAGCTCCCCCATATGATGTAAAGTCCCAAGCATCAAGGGGATAGTTTCTACAACTCAAGAAGGATCCCCATTGTCACCTTAGTATCTCTTCCTCTCTTGTTAGGTTGGCTCTTCTCCAACTGAGGGGGGATATCCCTAAATAATATTGCTAAGGATATGGAGTGGGGGTCTTAGGTGATATAAGAAGATTAAGCCTTAACATAATCTATTTTTATTGTATTATATGAAATGGGATGAAAATGGAAATGTGAAAATGATTATATATGAATATGAAAGAAAAGAACAAGGAATGAAAATATATGAAAGGAAACCAATGCCTATCGATCATTTTCTAATGGAGTTTGTTATCCCTCGAGATGTTCCAGGTTGTTATTGGAACAATGTTGAGACATCGCATAGGCCAAGACTCAAGATGAATATTAAGGCCAGATTTGCAGTAAAATAATTGTGAAATATTTGGGAAGTTTTTCCCTCTTTCTCTCTCTTTCTTCTAAAATTATAGGACCTCAAAAAATTCTCAATTCAACTGACAAATGCTCTCAACTATTAGATTCATTTGTCTACAAGTGTTTCATACAATCAAGCTTGAAAGGAGGATGAAATGGTGAATCAGAGGAAAAACGAAATAAACATACAGGGCACTGCTAAGAATGAATCTTGTATCCTATGGAAAATAATAGTGTTCTCAGCAATTAAGAATTCAACAGCTCTAACAGGTGTATATAGGCCAATAAAACATGTTTCAAACAATTAATATCTTCATACATATAAACACATGGAGGTACCATCTACATATCATTCAAATGCACAAAGAAATGACAAGAACTAGTCATACATTCAGAGGAAATCAACTCTATATCATAATCAGACATCACACAGTAACAATGAATATGGTGAATTTTTTGTTGTCTAAGATTTTATATATTAGATCTGATACAAGAGAAGTAAGGAATAAATTACAGACTGAAACTTAAACGCAGGGGATGAATCTTTGTTTCTTGTTGCATTTATAAACTGACTGTGCTCAAGGTATCTAGTCAAACAAATTTGGCTGTAAGAAACTCTTTAATTCCAAAAATTGTCGACCTTGATAATGGAAACATTCTTTTATTTTTATCATTCTCTCTCATTCCCTAAAACCATTTCTTGAAACTACTTCTCGCTTCTTGAAATTGTTTTCCAGCTTCTTGATTCTTGAGTGGTTTTCCTCTTGGTAAAATTTGGTTTACCTTCACCTAGTTGAAATTTTGTTATAGATAGAGATCATGGGGCAGCTAGAAACTTTCCAACCAAGATATACATCACACCCAATTCTTGAAGAGATCTTTGTCATCATTTCTTCTGCAAAAATTTGAAAATACACTGCAGATTTCACGTGACTCAGCAACTGTCATATCAAAACTTAGTGAGAAATCTCAGTCGTTGATCGTAGGTATCCCATCGGAGCAATCAAGGCCTGCAAAGGCATACAACTCAACAATCGTCAGATCTACTTGATCAAAACTAGATCGTTAATCAAAGTCACGTCCATCAGAGTGATTTGGGTCTGAGCTTCAAATAACACTTCGATGAGGGAGCCCTAAAATTATATCTCAATCGTCGATCTGGAGCAGTGCAGGGAGGTCTGAAAACAGATCTAGACCGCTAATATGTGATCAAGATAAAATGTGAGCCATTTATTTTCCTTGACCAAGCCTGGACTCTCTTAAGTATTGATGACACCATCGATGTCATCATTTGGGTCCCAGGAAAACATGGCAGCTCTTCATTTGTTTGTGTGAACGTTGATGTGGCAAAGGGATATGACACATGTCACCCACATTTAATGCGCTACCCTATATATGTAATGATCCCAAGCCAAATTTTTGCTTGGAATCACTAACTACCACTGATTTGTTGGTGTGCAGGTGTTTATTGAGTTATTAAGTGCATTCATACAAGATTCATCCAACACATGAAGATCACAATACATTCAAGATATAGAAGCACAAGAAAATATCTAACCTTTTTATTATGAGCAATATGGAATCAATACAGTAGATAGCCAATCTGGAACAATCCTCAGATGGACGTACAGACAATAAATATGAGCTACTACAAAATGCTCTGTTGATACAAAATACACCTCCGAAGGCTGAATGAGAAATGAAGATCAATACAAGCAGATCCGACTGCCAAACCCTCCAGCTGAAGAATGCCACGCTCCAATAGAAGACTGAAACCCTCAATAAAATGATCCCACTGAAGGAAGGCTCCAAATGATTCCAAACTCGGAAAGATGATAGATTAGGGTGATGGGATTACCCTCCTGAAATCTCAAGTTGGACGTCCAAGGAAAACTCCTCCAAACTTTGAATCTTCTGCTGAAGTTGTGCCCTCCTTGATGGCTGGAATCCTAGGTGATTCGACCTTGATGAGAAAAGACTCCAAATGCCCTGAAACTCCCTAGGAATGTAGATTGGGCTATAAGAATCTTGTAGGAGAAGTTTCAGACTCAGATTCCCGACGTAGCCTTCTAGATCTAAGATTTACTGAATCATAGGATGTCCCCTTTGCCTCTAAGACATCCCACTCTGAAGATAAATATCTGATGATGATAACTCTCCAGAAAATCCCTCAAAATGATGGGAGTTCCCCTGCAAATAAAACCCATGTGTCGGAATGGCCAGATGCTCTCTTGATAAGCTGGATCGAACCCTCCTCTAGATGATGGTGAGCCCTTGCTGAAAACACAAGAACAGTATTGCCCTACTACCTTCTGAAGCGCTAGATGGAAATATGTTGAGAGTAGAATGGTGTGGAGGAATCTTTCATCCCCAAGACCAATTTGTGGAGCAAGGTGAGTGGGTGTTTCACCACTGAGTTTCTCACAAGGGTTTTTACATCAAAACCCCCAAACTGAATGCTCAAGAGAAATAGCAAACAATCTACCAAATCCAGAATGAATAATAGGTGCGCCCCAGCCTCTTACTTATACTTTTCCTTCTAATTCTCTGTTGAG